>JAJPUD010010496.1:35870-61567 GCA_023553655.1 Myrmecobius fasciatus
CACAATATATAATATTACATGTATATAATATTATATGTACACAATATGTAATATATGTATATAATATATAATATTATACATACATAATATGTAATATTATACATATATAATATATATTATATGTATATATAATATATACTATATGTCTGGCACTGTGCTAAATGTTGGGGATACAAAAAGAAACAAAAGACAGTTCTTGCCTATAAGGAGTTCACTATTTAATAATATAATATTAGATGAATGAATAACATAGTCAGTAGGAACTAGAATATAATTTTATGAGCTTTGAATTATAAGAAAAGCCATCACATTTCCTAGCTACTGAAGTTCCTAGCTCTCTGCCAGCAGCCAAATATGTGAGGTCAACTTTAAGAAGCATTTTGGTTGAACCAGAAAAGTAGTAAATTGGCCAAGAAGGTGAGTTACATTGTCCTTCAAATGAGGAAGTTACTTGTCCATTTGCTATACTATATGTACAAGTGAATTTGATGGAGAGAAATGTTTCTAAGTCACACCACTTGAAATCTGATTCCTTTTTCCCAGAGATGGAATAGAGGAAGCTAGATTCTTGGTAACTGAGTTTTTATTTTTATGTTTAAACTTTGAAACTTACTATATCTTTTTAGTAAATATCCCTTTGTAAAAATGAATTGATTTTAATTTGCCAATTGATATGTTGGAGGGATCAACAGATCAAAATTAAATTGGAACATTAATCACTGACCAAATAAATAATAAACAACATGGTTGCAAATACACCAGATAGAGAAATAAGAACTGTATTATTATTAGAGAAAACACCCTAAACTCTCAAGGTTACCCCATAGAACTTTAAGGGGACATGTAACTGGTCATCCTCTGGGGACTAAACCCACTAGCCTGAATATGAGTTGGGCAAGTAAGCAAAGTGTATGTGCCATGAACAATAATATTTACACAGCACTTTTTATTATAGCAATGAACTAGAAACTAAAGGGATCCATCAGTCAGGGAATGACTAAACAAATTATGGTGCAAGAGTGTAATGGAATTTTATTATGCCAAAAAAGAAAAGATGAAAGATGATGAAAGAGACCATTTCAAAGTACTTTGGGAAGATTTGTATGAACTGAAACAAAGTGAAATAAGCAGGATCAAGCAAGCAATTTATGTAATAACAACTTGAAGAAAAACAGCTTTCAAAGACTTAAAAACTCTGATCAGAGCAATGAATAACCACACCTCCAGAGTAGCTAGATGAAGAATGTTACCCTTTTCCTGAAAGAGAATTGATGGATTCAAGTGTAGAAAGACATTTTATTTTTTTTAACATAGTTAATGTGGGGATTTGTTTTACTTAACTCTGCTTACTTATTACAGATTTTTTCTTTTTCTTTTTTTTTAATGAGGAGGATGGCAGGAAAGGGGAGGATAGTATTAATGCTATTAAAAGGAAAAAAGAGATTCATCAAAATACTGAAGAAAGCAGGAGTATGTTAGTTTCACAAGTAAAATGTTGAATTTATTTTATGCATATTTATTTATATCTATTATGTAATTGTATATTATATATAATATGAATATTATATATGTACACACATATAAATATATATATTTAGATATGTATATAAATGATGAGGTCCTGAGTAACTAGATGGAGTTGGCAGAGAAAGCCTGAGGTAAGTAGGGAAGGGCACTATGGAGACCAGTTAAACATTACAATCCCACCTTCTATGGAGGTCTTGGGTAGCCCCACTTTAGTAATTCCAGACAGAAAGCCAATTTATGTCAAACTCCTTAGGTTAAATTTCCCTTATAAATCTGCCCATGACCCATGCCATCTTTGCTGAATCACTTTTGGGTTAGCCCTCCACAGTGTTCAGTCTCATGATATCTTTCTCCTCATCCCTTCCCCATGCCTCATAGTGTCTTACTATATGCTCTCCCAACTCTATTTCATATTTATCATTCCTACTGTCTATTGTACCTCTTCATTTTGTCTAGCCTCTTCTCCTAAATAAACCCACCTTTTGTCAAAGAGAATGACTATTGCGAATTCTTCACATGAGTGAACCATAATATTTGATGCTAAACCCCAATGTTTGTTGCCAATTGCTCTCCTCAATCTCATCATTTGGTGCTGAACCTCAAACACATCACATATATTTTCAAAAGCAAGCTATATGAAATTCATAGCTTCCTTTTATGAATGTTCTACTCTGAATATGGAAACAGTTTTATTTGATGTTCAATATAGATTTTTTAAAAAGAAAAAATTTTAAAACTCTTAACTCAGACCAAGGTATTGGCTTTCTATAAAGCCCATTCAGTAAATAGTTTTGCTTTCCATGCATTAGGCAGCCATTCCAACTCTTAATAAGATCATCTATTTAAAGTTTGAATGGATCATCAAGGCCATCAAAACCAATTCCCAGGTTTCACAAATGAGGAAACCAATTCCCAGGTTTCACAAATGAGGCAGGTCTTCAAGACTCTAAAACCAGTGCCCTGTTTAAGATACCATCGTAGATAATGTCTACAAACCTGGTTTTATGGGATTTTTATCATTATGTTTTCTTATAGGAATATATTTATTCTCATCTGTTCTACGAAGGAAATTATATTTCTCAGTTTATTCTTGTGCTTAAAGAATAAAAGAACATGCTTTTTTGGGGACTCAAATATCTCTGTTTTTTTAAATATAAGAATTAAATACAAAGAGGTGATTTTTAAAAAAGATATACTGGTTTTTCAAGCCTCATCTTTCTTGCTGCAGGTTAACCCTGCCCCAGACATACCTCCTGCTTGCCACTTCACAATCTCCTAATACTTGGAACCTGCCATTAGAAAAGCTTCTTCTTGTTACTGGTGCCTCCTTGCCTGTGACATCAGTGCTCAAAAATATTTTTTTTGCCTATTAGAAATACTTACTCGTCTCTGTGAAACATTTGGCATCTGTACAAATAAGGCACAACTTTGTCCTGTGGTACAGAACCCATATTGTTTTTTGGTTTTGTTTTTGGCAGTTTGTACATTTTATTTTTCTAATTATGTATAAAAACAATTTTTTAACATGCATTTTTAAATTTTTTTTTTTTGCTTTTTGCTGAGGCAATTGAGATTAAGTGACTTGCCCAGGGTCACACAGGTAGGGAATGTTAAGTGTCTGAGACCAGATTTGAACCCAGGTTCCTGACTTCAGGGCTGGTGCTCTATCCACTGTGCCACCTAGCTGCCCCTTAACATGCATTTTAAAAAAATCTTGAATTCCAAAATTTCTACCTTCTTCCATCCCTTCCTCCTTCTTGGGAAGGCAAGCAATTTGATATATATTATACATATGCATTCATGCAAAACATATTTCCATATTAACCATATTGCCAAAGAAAACAGACAAAAATGCAAGAAAAATAAGAAAGAAAAGATCAATATGTGTTTAGATTCTATCAGTTCTTTCTCTAGAAATGGATACATCATAAGTCCTTTGGAATTGTCTTGAATCATTGGGCATAATTAAACAAAACTAGAGAAATAATAAGACCCTAATACACATTAGGCGTCAAGTCTAGAAGGGGCCTCTCATTGAGTGAACCATTTTCTTCCTCCTGCTGGGATCTGAAAATCATCGTTTCCTATGGTGACCTCCTTTTGGTTGACTAAATCCAAGAAGTATCCTTTCCCTCCAATGATCTGGTTGTATTCTTATCCCTCCAATGACTGTAACCCTCTCCTATAACAACAGATATATCCTCCCTGCCTTCACATCCTTAGTAGTCTCAATTAAAACTATAAGTTTTCTCTTGTGTGACTTAAAAGATGCTATACATTGCTTTCATTATCTACTAGCTCATATCTTTCACTGAAATATCTGAATCTCTCAAAAGGCAGTTGGAATAATGTCAGGCAATATTGATAAAAAGTAATCCATGTTAGGGATCTTCATGAACAAAGTCACAGAATTCATAGAAATGTAATGTATTTGCTTTAATTTTCTTGACAATAACTCATGTTCATAGATTTGCAGGAAAGAGCCAGTCTGGTTGACTTTGGAGTCAGGAAGACCATCATTCCAGTTGTATTCTTTGACACATGTTTGTAATATCATCTAAACTCTCAGCAACCCAGGCACTTCTTTAAGACTTTAAATTAAGATAAGTAGCCAGTACTGGCAGGAGTGTCCCATACCAATGAAATCTCAGATGGGGACCAAAAAGAAAAAAAGTAACTTTTACTTTCTGACAAACAAGCACCTGGCCATGCTTCAAATCACCTCATTTTACAAAAAAAGAAAAGTCCATGTTCTTAATTTAGGTATTTGGGAATTCTCCTAAATGCTTTCCTAATGCATCTCCTAGCCTTTCCAGAATCCTGCTTTATAATTGTGAGACCATTCCTTTTCATAATTTCAATACATGCAAACCGATGGGCATTTTAAGCTCAGATCATTAAAAACAATGCCCATCTGTGTCTGCAATATAAGAAAGAAACCGGAGCTTAGTCCCTTTCCCCCTGCTTCAGATCAAGGTTTTTCTCATGTATCTCGCTCAACTGGGTGGCTCTTTGCCAACTGAAAATGCCCATTCTGAAGAAACAAACATGCATGTTCAACAGAGAACGGGCTGCTTTTGTGTGCAGAAGAATAACAGAATACAGGGAAACTTCTTTAGAGCATTTTCCAGGGCACTGAGCGTTTTCAATGTTCTACGTGGGAAAACATGAGCTGGGGGAACACTAGAATGATTACCTCTCACATTGTACTTTCACTTGCCAAAAATTCCAGTGTACACTGGGGAGGATGGTAATCGAGGGGATTAAGTGGGAGATAGCAGCAGCCTCAGGAAACCTTTCCTGCCCTCCCTAACCACAAAAAGAGATCAGCAGCTACATAGGGGCTGAAATAAGGTCACTTTCAGCACAGAGGCCAGTCCGGTTCTCAAGTAACTACTACAGTAGCTCAGAGAGAAGAGAAGAGTAAAAGAGGATTGTTCCAAAATGGCTCAGGTAACTTGGTAGATTGAAAACAACAAAAGAAACTCCAATCTCTTCATATACTACAGAAATCAATTGGTTTTTAAAAAGGCATGTTCAATGACCTTACTATATTAGAAACCTTGGGATTTAAGACTTGAGTTCCCTATTTTTGTTAATGAGGCCCTGGAAACCTTTATTTAACAGAAAAATAACTAGGGAAGAGCACAGTGAACACTCTTCCAGGCAGTGTGTTATTTTTGAACATTTTTTTTTTAAATTGGTACTTTTTTTTTTTTAAAGTCATAGTTATTTCCAGATAAAAGGAGTGGGAAATTTCTTTGTGGTCTTTAAAAAAAATTGTTTTCAATTAACAGGCATTTAATTTCTCCCTCTTTCATCCTTCCCTACCAAGGAAAGAATAAATAAAACTTGTAACAGTTAAGCAAATTTAAATAATCAAGCAAAATGAATTTTTGTTTATTTCCTGCTTATTAGTCAGCCCACTGATTTTCTGTTATGAAAGTTCATCATCAGTACTCTAAAATTATGGTTGATGAAAGCCCTTTATGTCTTTCAAAATGGTCCATTTTGACAATATGTAGAGTATAAATTATTTTCCTGTTTTGTTTACTTCATTCTCTTATCAATCCATAGGAGTCTTTGAGTGGAAAATTTCAAGAAAAGACAAGTACCATTCTAGAAGTCCTTATCCTACCAAGTTACCCCAATGAGAGATGCAGCAGTGATGGTGTTTACCTCCCTAGGTGATAAATAGGTACTTCTTCACTTCTCCAAAGTGGACACACTCCAAGTGAGCCAACTTTATCTCATCTCATTTATCATTTGTTCCAGATGGAGAAATTCCCTAAGCCTACATTCTATTTTCAGCTATCTTTTTTCTTTAATAATATTTTATTTTTCCAAATACATGCAAAGATAGTTTTCAGCATTTGCCTTAGCAAAACCTTGTTTTCCAAATTTGTCTCCCTCTTTCTTCTTCTCCTCCTTCCCCAAGACAGCAATCTGATATAGATCACTATAGGTTATACGTGTGCAATTCTTTGAAACTTATTTCCATATTCATCATGCACAAGAAAAAGCAGATTCAACTATTTCAAGCTATCTTAGCCCAATTAGAATGTAAGCTTGGTGAGGGCAGGGACTACTGCTTTTGTGTTCCCTCCATCCCTCCTTGCATCACTGTTTCTGTCTCTCTGTCTCTTTCTGTCTCTGTCTCTGTCTGTCTTTCTGTCTCTCTGTCTCTCTCTCTATTTCTCTGTCTCTGTCTCCCCCCACACACACACACATACACACACACACACACACATACACACACACACACAGAGCCCAGTACTCAACACAAAATCTGGTACACAGTGAACACTTGGTAAATGCTTTTGGATTGGTTGATTGACTAATAGTGGCTCTAGATTGCATAAAGCCCCAGAAGAAAGAGCTGAGGAGGCTGAAGATCTTTAGTATCCTCAGAATTAATTTGATGTTGGAAATTCTGGAAGCACAATTCACACACATACCCCCAATCCTAAAATTTAGCAGAGCTCTTAGTTTTCAGAGGTTTCCTGCCTAGTCAGCCATGGAATGCTGTGCAGAAAATGCTCTGTTACAGTTTTCCAATTATCTCTAGGGCTGTCTGTGTTTTTTGGATTGCTAAGGATCTGCTGCTGCTGTTATTGCTATTGTTCTTAGGTGACAGATATGGAGGAGTCAACATAGACCTCTTATGGCAACTTGGTATGTATGCACAGAGTATCCTCACCAGGATAAGCACTTGGTAGAAAAATGCTAATTAATTAAATAATGAGACACTGTAAGAATGAGAAGAATGTTGTCCATTTGAAAACATCAGTAGCTTCTGGCCTTGTTCTGCCTCATAGTGAGAAAAGATGTGGGTTAGAAAGAAAAGGTGTAAAATATGTTCTGTTTTAAAGGGGAGGGAAAGAAAGAAAGGAAAAGATCTGGCATAGGAAAGGGACAGAAGAGGAAAATAAGAGAAAGGAAGGAAAAAAGAAAAATGCATATCATTGGAAAAATGCAACTTTAAAAAAATTTAGCATACCTTTCTCCCCATAAAATAGAGGGACTAATTAGACATATTACATTTTAGGAATTGATCATACTATTTCTCTAAGCAAATAACTTATATTTGTTGTTTATTTGTTTTTGAGGGCATCCCCAACCTGGGATTTCATATGTGTTCCCTCTTCCAATGCAATGGATAAAGCACTGGGCCTGGAATCCCGAAGATATTCGAATCTTCCTGAGTTCAAATCCAACTGTAAAATGAGCTGGAGAAAGAAATGGCAAACCACTCCAGTATCTTTGCCAAGAAAATCTTAGATGGGGTCACAGAGTTGGACATGACTAAATGTAGATTAGCAATAACAACAACCCATCTTGACATCTTGATTAAGTTCCCCTCTGGGACTCAGTTTACAAAATTTCAAACCCATTACATCTCATGGCCTAATTGTGAGGCAATTCCTTTTAATTAATTTCAGTATATAGGACAGGACACAAAATTCATTTCAAGGAGCTACATCACAAACCCATCTTCTGACAAGATGTTTAGCTCTTTTCTCATATGTACCCACTAGTCATTAGCAATAAAGGAGAAAAACTGCTTCTTGCCAGTTGTGTTTAAAGGAAGCTTGAGATTCTTAGAGGTACAGTTGATAGGAAAGAAAACACTCCAAGCTTGGGGGAGGGTAGAGGAGGGAAACAGCTTACATATAGGAATCGGAACAGCAAAAGGAATGGAATGAATGGGTAACCCAGTGGATCAGTTTTCCTGGAAATAGAGTGGATAAAAGAGGAAAAACCTCAGTAAATCTGGAAAGAAAGCCTGGAGCCAAATTACAAAGGATTTTAAATGCAAAACAGAGGAATTTGTATTTTATACTTGAAAAGCAAAAAGAAACTACTCAATCTTCTTGAGTATGGGAATGACAAGATTCGACTTTGTTTTTCAGGCAGAGGGATGGGGCTAGGTAGAAGATGAATTGAAGAAGAGAGAGACTGAGACCCTGACAGCCAATTAGGAAGCTACAGCAGTAGT
Organism: Myrmecobius fasciatus; assembly: GCA_023553655.1. Lineage (NCBI taxonomy): Eukaryota > Metazoa > Chordata > Mammalia > Dasyuromorphia > Myrmecobiidae > Myrmecobius > Myrmecobius fasciatus. The sequence goes on from JAJPUD010010496.1 coordinate 43,897, forward strand.
CCAGATCAGAGACATCATTTAGGCAGTACATTTTCAGAAGAGTAATTTAATGTGTGCATTCCAAACACTAAAAATTATACATCTAAGGCAAGAAGAATTAAATACAAAGCATCACAAATCATTCATTTCCCTGAATTAATAAAATATTATGTAAAGCATTGTTAGTATTACAAGTTTGAAACATTTGATGTGCTTTAAAGTGATAAAAAGAAATAATTCATCTAAAGAAATAGTTGGCCTTGTTTCATCAAAACAAAGGAATTAATTCATAAATATTCCAACATCCATACAGTTTAGCAGTGTTAGATGTTTTAAAAACCTCATTTATTTTTCCATTGATAGCTTATTGTGAAACAGCATTCAAAGCATCCCAATACTTACAGTGTATATAACATATAAACAACAAAATATTAAATCACAACAGAATAACAATAATAATAGATAGCATTTATATAATTCCTTAGAGTTTGCAAAGTGCTTTACAAATGTTTCATTTTATCCTCACAACAATCCTGGGAAGTAGGTTCTATTATCATCTTCATTATACACATGAGCAAATTAAAGCACACAGAAATTATTTGACTTGCTCAGAGTCACACGGCTGTCAGAGGTGTAGTATGATGTAGAAGACATTTTCTAGATGTGTGATTCTGGGCAAGTCACTTAACCTTTTTTGCCTCAGTTTTCTCATCCGTAAATTGAAGTGGAGGAGGAAATGGCAAACTACTCCAGTATCTTTGCCAAGAAAATCCCAAATGCGGTCACAGTCAGATGTGATTTCCTGACTCCAGGTCCAGTATGCTATCTCCACTGTGCCACTTGGCTGTTTCTATTAATAAAATATTGTGGCTAAGAAATATGATCATGTCTCTGGAATCTGGGCTCCCTCTCTCTCTCTTTAAAAAATTTTTTTTTTTAATTTTACTTAAAGCTTTTTATTTGCATAACATATGTATGGGTAGTTCCTCAACATTGATCTTTACAAAGCTTTCCATTACAAATTTCCCCCCCTAGTCCCCTCCCCTCCCCTAGATGGCAGGAAGTCCACTACATGTTAATTATATTAAAATACTTGACAAATCAAATATATGTATGCATATTTCCATACTTCTCTTGCTGTGCAAGAACAATCATATCTATATGAACAAAAAATATCTGAGAAAGGAAACCCAATGCAAACAAACATTGATAGAGATCATGGAAATGATATGTTGTGGTCCACATTTCACATCCCTCTCTCTGGGTGTATATGGCCTTCTTCACTGAACAATTGGAGCTGGTTTGAAACATTTCATTGTTGAAGAGAGCCATGTCCATCAGAATTGATTGTCATATAGTCTTGTTGTTGCCGAGAATAATGATCTCCTGGTCCTGCTCATTTTGCTCAGCATCAGCTCATGCAAGTCTCTCCAGGCCTCTCTGAAATCGTCCTGCTGGTCGTTTCTTATAGAACAATAATATTCCATAACATTCATATACCATAATTTATTCAGCCATTCTCCAATTGATGGACATCCATTCAGTTTCCAGTTTCTAGCCACTACAAAAAGGGCTGCCACAAACATTTTTTGCACATGTGGGTCCCTTTCCCTCCTCTAAGATCTCTTTGTGATATAGGCCCAGTAGAAACACTGCTGGGTCAAAAGGTATGCACAGTTTGATAACTTTTTGAGCATAGCTCCAAATTGCTCTCCAGAATGGTTGGATCCGTTCACAGTTCCACCAACAATGTATCAGTGTCCCAGTTTTCCCACATACTCTCCAGCATTCATCATTATCTTTTCCTGTCATTTTTCGCTCTCTCTCTCTTAAGGGATAAACAAGAAAAACAAGGGAACACCTGTGTTTGGATTTGGAGTCCTTCCTTCCATTATTTCCAATAGGGTATTGTTTTATATGCCTATTTCCCTCCTACTGCCCCCCAATATTACTGGTGATGTAGTAATACAATTTCCAAATAAAAGTTACTTTCCTTGGTTGCTTTTTTTTTTTTTTTGACTGAGACACTTGGGGGGGTTAAGTGACTTGCCCAGAGTCACACAGCTAGAACATGTTAAGTGTCTGAGATCAGATTTGAACTCAGGTCCTCCTGACTTCAGGGCTGGTGCTCTATCCACTGTCACCTAGCTACCCCTTTCTTGGTTACTTTTAAAGGGGAAGGTGGCCCTAGCCTATATTTGACAGATTGGTTTCATGCAACCCAAACCTACTATACTAAATATATCACAAACATTGTATAGCAATACAAATAAATCTATTCATCCAAACAAACAGAAATTGGAGAAGCAATACAGGTTAGAATATACCAGAAAATAAAGAGCAAGAGCCTTTAAGATGGGAGAAAGATGTGATTTCAGGTCACACTAAGAATGAGGACCTGATCTCATCCCAAGGGAATGTCTCTGAAGTTTCTAGGGAAATCAGGGATATTTTGAGGAACTTGTTTCTCCTAAATGTTGGAAGTTTCCAAGGACCATTTCCAAACCAGACCACCACCCCTAGCTTTCCAACTCCCTTTTATGTATTATTTTCTCCCACTAGAATGTAACCTTTCTGATAGCAGGAATTATCTTGCTTATTAATACTTGTGTTTTTAGTGTTTATTCAGTACTGGTAAATACTATGTACTCAATCAATAATGATCTCTATTAGAGACAATTAGGTAGTCCTGTGGGTAAAGTGCTGTAGCTAAAGTCAGGAAGACCCGAGTACAAATCCACCCTGGGCAAGTCACTTATCTTCTTTCTGCTTCAGTTTCCTTATTTGCAAAATGGGAATAATAATAGTATCTCTCTGGATTGTTGTGAGAATCAACAGAGATAAAATTTGTAAAATATCTAGCACCCAGTAGGTATGTATGAATACTTGCTCTTTTCCCAATTGAATGCCAGGAACTGTGCTAAATTCTGGGAGAACAATGGAAATAAATCCAGGAGGGAATGATAATAGAAATGGTACTAAATAGTAATCAAGAGTTTAATGTATATTTCTTTAAAACTTGTTGTTAAATGGTTTGTATCTTCTTTGAACATAGAAGTAAGACATTCCACTAATAAGTGATACCTCATTATAACATGAAAGTAACCCTGAAAAGTAAAAGCTGATGCTTATGAAATGTGGCTGCTGCTGATCCATAAACAAGGATTCTTTATTAGCACAGTAAAGCCAGGAAAGCACATATTTTTTGTTTTATTTTATTTTCATTCCAAATTCTCTCTTACTTCTCCTCACACAAATTGGGAAAGTATAAAAAAAGAAGTTCATTATAAGTGTTATAGTGAGATAAAACAAATTACTTCACTTAGGTCAAAAAAAAAGAGGAAATATGGAAGGAAGGAAGGAAGGAAGGAAGAGAAGGAGGGAGGGAAGAACAAAAAGATACTTCAATTTGCATTCTTAACTCCATTTCTTTAACTGGAAGTGGATAACATGTTTCATCATCAGTACTAGGGTTGGTCATTGTGTTAATTAGAATTCTTTAATATTCCAGTGTTGATTATCTTTCCAATATTGATGTTACTAAATTGTAAATTGTTCTCTTTGTTAGGTTTACTTTGCATAATTTCATACAAGTGGGTCTTACATTCTGTCAAAAGCTTCTTTTTCATCCATTGAAATAATCATATGATTTTTGTTTTTGATATGGTCAATTATGTTTATAGTTTTTCTCATATTGAATAAGCCCTGCAATCCTAGTAGAAATCTGACCTAGTTATTGTGCATAATTTCTGTGATATATTGTTGTGATCTCTTTGGAATTGTTTTACTTAAAATCTTTTCACCAATATTAATTAGGGAATTTGTTTTATTATTTTCTTTCTCTGTTTTGACTCCCCCTTATTGAGGTATCAAGATCATATTGGTATTCATAGAAAGTATTTGATAAGACTTGTTTATTATCTTTTTTCCCTCAAGCAGTTTATGTGGTATTGGTATTAATTAATCTTTAAATGTTTGATAGAATTTGCTTGTAAATCCTTCTGTGTGTGTGTGTGTGTGTATGTGTGTGCGTGCTCAGAATTCATTTATAGCTTGTTCAATTTATTTTCTAAAATGAAGTTATGTAAATATTTGATTTCCAGTTCTCTGGGCAATTATGTTTTTGTAAATATTCACCTATTTCATTTAGATTGTCAATTTTATTGGCATTTAGTAGGGTGAAATAGTTCCTAATAACTGCTTTTATTTCTTTTTCATTCATTGTGAATTCACCTTTAAAATTTTTGATATTAGCAATTTGATTTCCTTTTTTCTTTTAAAAATCAAATTAGCTAATAGTTAATCTATTTTTCAGTTTTAAAAAATTATTTTATTTTAATTTATGGAATAAAACAAGCATGTCCATAGCATAGTAAATTTAAAAAAAAAAAGATGATTATACATGAAACTACAAATCTATTATACTATTCCTTTTAAATTTATAATAAAGTTATTATGTAAATTTATTTTCTTCTTCCTTCCTCTTCCCTTTCCTAGATATAATTTACCATTAGACACAAATATGCATATATGTGTAAAATCATTCTAGACATTTTTATTTATCAATTCTTTCTCTGGATGCAGATAGCTTCCTTCTTTATATGTCCTTTATAATTAATTTGGATATTTATAATAGTCAAAATGACTTATTGGCTCAAAATTGTTCTTAAAATATTTCTATTATTGTATATAATATTCTTCTGGTTCATAATTTCCAGTTCTTTGCCACCACAAAGATAACTGCTATAAGTATTTTTAGAACATAGAGCTTTTCCTTTTACCCAATCATCTTTGAAAATAGATGAAATAGTAGTATTTCTGGGTCAAAGGGTATAGGCAGTTTAATAATTCTTTGAGCTCTCAAAAATGGTTGGATGAGGGGCAGCTAGGTGGCGCTGTGGTTAGAGCACCAACCCTGAAGTCAGGAAGACCTGAGTTCAAATCTGGTCTCAGATACTTAACATTCCCTAACTGTGTGACTCTGGGCAAGTCACTTAGCCCCAATTGCCTCAGCAAAAAAGCAAAAAAAAAAAAAAAAAAAAAATGGTTGGATGAGTTCACCATTTCACAAACAATGGATCAATATCATAGTTTTTCCATATCTTCTGCAACATTTGTCACTTTCCCCTTCAATCATTTAGTTAATCTGGCAGGTATAAAATGACATCTCAAGATTGTTTTAATTTCTATTTCTCTAATGAATAATGATTTAGATCATTTTTATATAACTATAAATTGTTTTGACTTATTTATATAAGAAACTGCCTGTTCATATTTGTTGACATAGATTTGACAAAGTTCTTTATATATTTGAGATATGAGACCTTTATCTGAAAAACTATCTATAAATTTTTCCCCAATTATTTTGCTTTCCTTCTGTGGTTGGCTACATTTATTTGTAAAAAAAAAAAACCCTTTTAATTTAATATAACCAAAATTATCCATTTTACACCTTACTCTATTCTCTATCTTTTGTTTGTTCTTAAATTATTCTCCTATCCATAAGTCTGATAAGTGTTATGTTCCCTGTTTTTTCAATTATTCTTGTAATATCTCTTTTTATAACTAGATCACATATCCATTTTGACCCTATCTTGTTAAATAGTGTAAGATATTGGTCTATGCCTAATTGCTGTCATAATGCTTTCCAATTTTCCCAACAATTTTTTACCAATAATGAATTCTTATTCCAAAATCTTAGGGCTTTACACTTGTCAAATACAAGATTACTATGTTGATTTGCTGCTACAAACTATGTCTACTCTCTTTCTTTGATCTACCTTTCTATTTCTTAACCAGTACTAGATAGTTTTGATAATTACCACCTTAAAACATAGTTGAAGATTTGGTACTGCTAAACTTCCTTTATATCTTTTTCACTAGTTCCTTGATAATCTTGACTTCTCATTCTTTCAAATGAATTTTGTTATTCCATTGTTATTATTTTTAATCTTTTCTTCAAGGTTCTCTGTGAAATGTAATTTTTATTGCATTATAGTAAAACACATTTAATATTTCTGCTTTTTTGCAATTTTTTATGAAGTTTTTTTTTTTACTGTAATACAGGTTCAATTTCAAGAAGGTTCCATACCCTGCTGAGAATAAGTATATTCCTTTCTATTCATTCCCATTCAATATATCCCAGAGTTCTATAATATCTAACTCTTTTAAAATTCTATTTATCTCCTTAATTTCTTTCATATTTACTTCATGTTTAGATATATAGAGGGAGGTTTATGTGAAGGGAATAAATTAAAGTCTCCTACCATTATAGCTTTATGTATATATAGCATATATATACTTGTTTTGTGTATATATGTTTAGTAATAACATTAATTCATTGTGTATGATATTTATTATCAAAATGTAGTTTCCTTGTTTATCTCTCTTAAATAGTTCTATTTTTGCTTTTGCTTTATCTCAGCTCATGATTGCTAATCTTTATTTTATTTTTATTTCTTATGAATATTTCTGCTCCAGTCCCTTACTTTAACTTTGTGCATAGTTTCCTATTTTAAATTTGTTTCTTGTAAACAACATTGTTAGATTCTGATTTCTAATCTATTTTACTGTCTTCTGTTTTGAGTGAGTTTCACATTCAGTTATAATTGCTGTATATTTCCCTCCTTCCTATTCTCCTACACTTTTTCTTTTTTTCTCCTATTCTCTCTTTAAGAGCCTGTTTCTGATTACTGCCACCCTTAATCTACCATCTTTCTCATTTCTTCCCTTAACTCTTTTCTCTTCTATTCCCCTATTGGGTAAAATGTATTTCTGGAACCAACTGTGTATATATATATATATATATATATATATATATATATGTATATATATATATTTATATAGATATGCATTTTTCCCTCCTTTAACCAGTTCAAATGAGAGAGAGGCTCAAGTGACACCTGCTCCTCTCTCTTTACTCCTTAGTTGCATAAACTTGTATAAAATTTTCCTTGCATACTCCATTTAGAGGTTATAAATCCTGTCTTAGATTATTGCTCCATGATGATCTCATAAGCTTCTTAAAACTCTTCATGGAACTCCCAAAAGAAAGATAATTTTCAGCATAACATAAGGAGGGGAAATTCCCAACAATTAAAACAATTATCACCATCCTTCCAGTCTCACTTTGGCATTATTCATTACTGCTCATTCTTCCCACATACCCAATCAGTAACTAAATCTTGACATTTCTTCTACCTGAACATTTCAGTCAATCCCCTCTCACTAGTCATATATCAATCGACCAATAAACATTTATTAAGTTTCTGCTATGTTCCAAGCACTGTGCTAAGCATAAGAGATACAAAAAGCCATTTGTTTATTTCAGACCCTTATTACTTGAACTATTGCAAGAACCTCCTAATTGATTTTCTGGCCTCAAACTTCTCTCCATTTCACTTCATCCTCCTCACTTCTGTCAAAGTGGTCTTGTCATTTTCCTACATATTAAATTTCAATGGCTCCCTATTGCACTGAAAATCAAATACAACTTCCTCTGGCCTTATACATCCTGATTCCAATCTACTTTTTTTTTTTTTTTTAACATTTTACATTGCTCTCCATCCTGTGTTCTATGTCCTGCTAAACTGTTCCTCCTTATATATGCTTTCATTCTATCTCCCAACATGAAATGTGCTTCCTTCTCACCTCCATCTGTGAGAATTCCCTTTTCCTTCAAGACAATGCAAGTCATTTTCTAAATAGGCATTATACTCTTCAGTAAACTTTCTCATACCCCATTTGCAACATGAAAAGAAATAATTTCTAGGGTTTACCATGTCCGTACACATAAGCAATAAAAGAAATTGAGAACAGGACTGAAAATCATAATTCACAGAGATAAATAGTTATCAATAGAATTAAAGCCTTCTGGAATATTTCAATAGGATAATATATTTACCAGATATGTTCCTTTCTCCCTGGACAAACGTTTCATATTCCTTGAGGGTGCATGTCTCTTCCATAGGTGCCCAAGTTCTAAACAGACTTTCCTCATTTTCCAAATGCCCATGACCTCCTTTCCAAAATTAACTTGTATTTATTTTGAATATTTTTCTGCACACACACACTCACTCATACACTATACCCACACATTATTTCTTCTTCCTCTCCTGATCCTTCTCCCTTCCATTCCATATAAGGTCCAGGAATTCTTTATTTTTTTGTCTTTTGTATCTCCAATGCCTAAGCCCTTGTATCCAGTAGGCATTTGCTAAATGCTTTCTGACTGATTGAAGCATACCAACTTGAGAAGCAGTGAGTTTCTTTCTACTAGAATGAAGGCTAATGCCTTTGTTATTTCTCTTTCCCACAGTCCCTTCCACCTCTATTCCTTCTTCCATCTTTCTTGCTTACTAGTTCCACCCATTACCGTGCATACCTTTGAGTGTGCTCACTTAATTTTCCCAATTACTCATGTGTTCTTAAGTCATCAGTTGCAGATGGTGAATCGTCAATGTGACAAGCTTCCATGTTTGGTTTTAGGAATAACAATAGCTCACAGCATAGAGCACCATACAATTTTCAAAGCACTTTCCTCACAAAATCCTTTGAAGGTCCTTGGCACTGTCAAATAGTTCAGTGCCAGAAAAAGAAATGATTTTATCAGTGGAAATGATGTTAATGAAGATGCATTTCCATCTGTTTTCCCCACAGACCATAAAGACCTTCCATCTGCCTGGAGACTGAAACCTCCATTAAGTGTGGTTTCCCCCCATTAGAATGGAACCTCCTTGAGAGCAGAGAAGAATTCTTTTTTTCTGTTTGTGTCCCCAGCACTTGGCTCAGTACTTTGCACATAATGAGCATTTAATAAATCATTTTCATTCATTTATTCTTTCATTCATTCAAGGAAGTAATGAAAGTGTATTGTCCCCACCTTTTGATGATGCTCAGGTGGTCACATAGTAAATGATAGAGAATAGTCTTGGGCTCCTATCTTCTGACTCTAATTCCAGTGCTCTTTCCATTGCACCATACAATGGAATACATGTTATTTCATTAATGGAATACATTAATGTATTCCCTAATACCTAAGTATACTAAATAGTTTACTAATTTTCACTGATTTAATTATGGCAGCCTGGATAAGCAGCCAATACTACAAAAGTTTTAATTTCAGGCTAGTCTCCCTAACTTCCCACCCACATACAATATGCATACCCACTTCCTAGCCTCTCCTTGAGAGATGGTAGATTTCTGTTTCTTTTTTATACTTCTTGGCTCCTGAGATTGAGGCAAATAAAGTGCTTTGTAAACCATAAAAATCTATTAATTTTTATTATCATTTTTTTCATCCATGCTCCCATCATCCCCTTTAGCAGCTAATCTTGTTTTTTGATCTGAGATGGGTTGCAAACTAATTTTAACTGTAGCTCAAGTAAAGCATAATTAGAAAACAAGTCCTTGTGATATGATTTTATTATTATCAATAAAAATATTCAAGATCATGTGTGAAACTTATGAGATATATATCATTCTCATAATCATACCTGCTACTGAGGTTGTCTCAAGATTTCTCTCAGTGAGCCTACAGAAAATAAATGTATAGCTGAAACTTTTTCAGTTACAAAAAGTAGTTATTTTGGCCACCTATGCAAAAATCCATAAAACATTATATATCAAAGAATGATATTAGAATAGTGACTTTTCCCAAGATCATTTCTATCTAAATACTATAAAAAGAGAGGAAAATGAGATTTAGAAATAATAACATTAATTTCATACATTCTCAAAGAAGAAAATATTTTGATTATCTTTGACTCTTCCTTCTCCCTCACTTCTCCTATCTGTTGATATTCTAATCCCATTCTATTCCCATTATATCCCTCATATTCATAGCCTTCTCTCTATTCCTCTATCCCAGTTTATCACAAGTTCTCAATTCCACTTAGCAAGGTTATTACCTCTTAATTCACCTTCTTACCTCCTCTCCTCTGATCCAATCCTGCCAGGTGTTTTTCTTCTGATTTGATCTGGTTATATTACTCTGCTAAAACCCTTACATGTTCCCGTATTGCCTACTCAAATTTGAATTTCCAAGTCTGACAATCTAAAACCAATTTACTTTTTAAGTCTTAATTCATATTATCCCTCTTCCATGTATTACATTTTCCAGCCAAATTGGATTATTCATCATCCAACATACAAATCCTATATTTTACCACCATGTGCCTTTCCTATTGATTTTCCCTATATCAAGAATAGCTCCTCCCATCTCATGGGGCAATGGAAAGAGCTCTGGTTTTCGAGTCAGAGGAGCTGGCTTCAAATCCTAGCTCTACCATATGCTATATGTATGACTTCAAGAGTCATTTAATCTCTTTAGCTAAAGCTCTGCTTCCTTTTCTAAAACAAAGGGTTAGGACTGGACAGCCTATAAGATCCCTTCCACCTATAAATTTACTATCCTATGATCAATTTATTAAATTCCCACCAATCCTTTAAAACCTAACTCAAATGATGCTTTTCCCCAAAATGCCTTTCCTAATTTTCCCTAGCCCATAATGGCTTTCCCTTTAAATCTCATAGCACTATGCCTATACTTCATTTAATAGACTTGCCACGTTTGTGGTGTGTTTTCCCAATATATTGTAATCTCTCTGAAGATAAGCATCTTATACAATCCTTAACATCTAGCATAGTATTGTGAACACATAATGAATATTAATTGCATCTTCTTGAATTGGATTATCTGCCATTTTGGATTACCTACCCATGGTATCACTCCATTAGCACTAACAACCACTGTATAAAAATAACATTTGGTGACCATGAAGGCAGACATCTCTCCTACAGCCATTCATCTAGTTTAGCCCTTTTTGACCTCTCTTCTGGATTGTCATAGCTTCTAATTGGTCTCCCTGTTTTTGTTCCCCTTTGTCTCCTATCCATCCTCCACAAACCTACCAAACTGACATTCTTAAAACAAGTCTGTCATGTTATTTTGCCATTCAGAAATTTCTAGAGGCTTATTGCCTCTAGGGTAAATCCATAGTTTAAACAATATCCATATTTTTATACAAAATCTATGTTATACAATATAGTCCTGTCTACCTTTCTGGGGTAATTTCCTGTTGCTTTTCTTTATACACTTTGTTCTTTTTTAAACTTGTTTATTAGCTGATCCTTATATCTGACCTTTCATTTCCCATTTTCTTCACTTTTTGTGGGCTTTTCTCTGTAGGAATCCTTGCTTTAAGTCTCCCATTTCATTAAGGACCATCTCTAGAAATTCTGATCTATATCTGGCCACAAAACCCAAATGGCTCTGGAGGAGAAAATGAGGCAGGTAACCTTGCCCATCCCTCCTTCACTTGCATGGCATCACCTCCCTGATGTCATGGTCCTTTTCAAGAACAAAAGACAAATAACAAAAACAACAATTTTGCTTAACCCCTACCTTCTTTAAAGCAAGACTGGTGCTACTTCCTACAGTAACCTTTTCTGATTTCTCCTCCTACCTGTTTGAGTTCTCTTCCTCTTAAAGTTACCTTGTACACATTTATCTAAGTACATGTTATATCTCTCATGATCACCATCCTTCCCAGTAGAAGGTAAGCTCCTTGAGGGCAGGAACTGTTGTTGCTTGTCCTTTGTTTTTGAAGGGGGTCAAAGACATCATAGGATTGTATCAACTTGCAAGTGAATTGGATCAAAGTGAAGCAGTCATTAGCTTCAATCTCTCTTCCTGAGTCAATGAAATCCAAAGGCAAGACAAAAGTAAAGATGATTGGCAATGGCCAAATTGCAGTGGATGACCTTAGCATCTTCAGGTCCTGACAAAGTTCTAAGCCCTGCATAGCATCTACTTCAGCTGACTTCATGGTCACTGGAACAAACTATTCTCATCTATCCATTCCATCAGGAGAAGTCTTTACACTCTTGATGTTGACATCTCCCTAATTCACCAACAGGTAACAAGGAAGCTCCCTACCCAATGATTCCTTTTTATTCTGTTTAATTTTTTTGTCCATGTTTTCTTCTAATCTTGTCAGAATGTCCAACCAACCTTTCTAGGGACATTATTCTACTATTTGAGGGATTCCAATGGAGGCTTACTCATCCATCATTTATCCTTCCCTTTTAGAAACATGATTGATCTTTCTTTTCTTTTTTTTTCAGGCTTCCTAATGACATTTAGGAAATTTTTCTAGTAACAGGGAAAAAAAATTCAAGAAAACTTCACTAGGCTATTTCTCCTTTTCCTCCAATTTGCCCTCCTCTCTCTCTATCATCTTTTAAAAAATATTTACTTTAAAAAGCAGTTTTTATTGACAGTTTTCATTTTTGCTTTACTATCATTTCCAAATATTTATATTCTTTCTGTCCACTGTGGATTGAAGGAAACAGTTCAGCAGGATCAACTGATACTGGAACATCTAACAATGTATGTAGCATTTTGTCCTTTTAGTCCCCTGCCTTTCTACCAAGAGGAGGAAAATGTATTCTGTTATCTTCTTTAAGTCATTTATTCAATCATCACTGAGAAATTGTAAAAAACAAAACAAAACAAAAAAGCTGGGTTCAGATCTCAAAAGCTGTAGGGCTTTCTGAGATATGTAAATGTAGTCTTTTTTTTTTTCATCTGTAAAATGAGGGGGTCAAACTCAGTGGCTTGAAAGAGACTCAAAGATCATCTTCAGTTCTAAAAGCTCTCACTCTATGATCTTTTCACCAAACATTTCTCCTCATACTTTAATTCTCCTTCTTTGAGTTCCCCCTAACTTAGCCTTGTGATGTGGCTAGAAGTATAAGCCCTGCATCCATGCCAGAGCCCAGAGCTCTACAGAAGCCATAAGTTTTGATATGTTTTTCAAAATGGAGCAAAAGATGAGTTAAATGATCCTTCCATCACTGTTAAGCTATTAACAAGAGGCAGCTAGGTGATTCAATGGATAGAGGGCTGGGACTAGAATTAGGAAAACTCATCTTTGTGAGTTCAAATCTGACTTCAGACATTCCTAGCTATGTGAGTCTGGGCAATTCACTTAACCCTGTTTGCTTCAGTTTCTCATCTGTAAAAATTAACTGGAGAAGCAAATGGCAAACAGTGAAGTAGGGAAGGTAAGTCTGTAAATTACTAAGACATAAGTCAGGAAAGAACTATAATAAGTGAGAAACTTGTGAGAGAAGTAGTGAGAAATCTAGAGGTGGGAGTCAGGGGGGTGAGGCAAGGCAACATGCATTTATTAAATGTTTGTATTACTAAATGTGTACATTTAGTACACTAAACCTTGAGTATATAAATATAAGCAAAAAAGGATAATCCCACCCCTCAATGAGCTTGCATTCTAATGTAGGAAGACACCACACTAAAAGAGAATTGAAAAGTTGGGGAGGAAAGTAGAGATAACCTGTCAAAGTCCTGAGAATCAGAGGCAAAGCTGATAGAAGAATGAAACATTGCAGGTAGTCTGGGTCCTAGGAAGGAAAGGAGGGATTTCAAAAGGAAGTGATCTGTGGGAGAGAGGATAACTATGAGGAATGGTATAAACAACTAGGGGAGATGAGAAATAGCAGGACAGAAATAGGACATGAATCATGTGATTTGGCTTGAGAGTAGTGTATATGAAAGGGAGCATAGAATGTAAAGATGGAAGAGACTTTTGGGGATCATTTAGGTCAGACCTTTCATTTTACAAATGAAGAAATGAAAGCCCAGTAAGTGATTTATCTAATATCAAATAGATAGTGAGTAACAGGAAGGATTCAGACTCAGGCCTAATTCCAACCCAGTGCCAGTAAGATAGAACATACATATAGGTTAGAATCAGATAGACTGTGGCAAACCTTGTAGGCCAGGATCAAGAATTTATATTTTATTTAACAGATACATGTAGTAGGGAATCACTGAATATTTTTGAGTAGGGAATTTACTCGTTCAAAGCATTGCCTTCTGAATTATATGAAGGGAAATAATGTAAAAGGAAAAAAAATCTCAATTTAGAAACTTCTACACTCATCTTAATAATTAATATAAGAATTCTGGGAATTAGAGTTATCTTTTGAGCATCATTCATTTATTCATTCATTCAAGTGTTGACAAACATTTATTGTATGCCATGGGACCATTTATCTTTTCAACCTCAATTTTCTCATCTGTTAGATGGGAATTATAATACTTTGAGCAACTGCTTCAGAGAATTGCTGTGACATCAAAACGTATAATATATGCAAAGTACTTCATAAGCTAGAAAGGACTCTATAAATGCCTATAATTATATGCAAATAAGTATAACATAATAATTATGTATCATTAAGATTATATAATGAAATTAATGGTAAATTATGATCATTATCCTAAAAACCTAGTCCAATGTCTCAGCATGGCTTAGAGATATGAAAATGACCTTTACAAAATACACTAAATGTTGCAAAGTATTTTACATACAGCATGTCATCTAAACCTCACAATGCTCTAAAGATATATACTACAGGTTTTATTATTTTCATTTTACAAATGAAGAAACTGAGACTAAGACAATGACTTGCTTATGGCTCCCCAGAAGGTGTGAAAGGAAGGACTCGAACACTGATTACAAACCCAACATTCTCCACTATTTCTTATTATCTCTCTGAAGTAAGCACAGAAAGGTGGACTGGAAGAAGATTAGGAAGATCTTTGGATGCCAGATTCATTCATTTGAATAGAAGACTGATGTCTTCAAAGTAATTTACATTAATGGGTAGGATAGATTTAAAAAAGGAAAGAAAAGAGATGAAAAGACCAATTAGGAGCCTTTTGGACTAGCAAAAAAGCTTGAAAAAAAAGAGTGTCTAACATAGGCTAGAGTAGAAGTAGATTAATGGTAGAGATAATAGTCAATTAAAATTTATTTCAAGTCTCAGTTAAATCTCATCTTCTATTAAAGAAGTCTTTCCTGATCTTTTCACTTTGTTGATTATTATCATCAGTTCATCCTGTATATATCTTGTTTGTACATAATCATATATATGTTGTCTCTTCCATTAAACAGAGAGCTCCTGGAGAATGGGACTCTCTTTTGCCTTTTTTTTTTTTAATTTTCTAGCACTTAACCCAAGACCTTGATAGGTGCTTAAAAATGCTGACTAAATTGACAAATCAAGTGTCAGTTGCAAATGGAGATAAGGGAGAGGGAAGAGTCACAGATTACTATAAAATTTCAAGCATAGGTGAAGTGAAAATGGTATATCAGAAACTTCTGAATCAAGAGGAAGGGACTTGGGGATCTAAGACAAGGTCATTAGTTTTAGACATTGCATTTAAGTTGTCTGAAAGACAAAGATGTTCAGTAGCAAGCAACTGGAGCCATAGGTAAAAAGACCTGGAGACAGTTTGGGAGAATGCTGTCCGTAGAGATTGTCTATGTTCACAAAGAGGACGTAGAGTCATAGAAAGGAATCATCTTTCCATCTTCTCCCTTCGATATTTCTTTTCTGTTTCCTGTTCTCAAGGTCTTCTTCCATTATGAGTTACTATGAAGTCTTTATTAGCATCACTGGACAGACACTGTGGAGGGATACTGTGACTTTAAAAAACCAAGAAGCAGCATGAGAATTCTGGGATGCTTTATAAAGGGTAGAGGACACTCTATTTCCCAGTCACAAAGAGTTCTTAGCAACCACTTGGAGAGAAGTTGGGAGGCTAGAAATTGACAGTTGGTTCTGTTAAAAGCAGAAAACAGCACCAAAGAGCTTCTCTCTCAGAGGATTTGTCAAAGGGAAAACCTTATGGGGAGAAGGATAATTTTCACAGGTAAATCTGAAATCTTCCATCTGCGTGTGTGTGTATATATACATATATGTATATATATATATATGTATAAAGAGAGAGAGATTATATTCTTGTGATATATTTTGGTTTTGTTGTTGTTTTTGTGAGGCAGTTGGGGTTGACTTGCACAGGATCACACAGCTAGGAAGGTGTTAAGCATTTCAGTTCAAATTTGAACTCAGGTCCTCCTGACTCCAGGACAGGTGCTTTATCCATTGCTCTAACCACTGCTCCATTTAGCTGCCCCATCTTGCAGAATGTTTGACACAACTGTGCATAAAGTTTGCATCCTCACAGAATGTTGCTAGAGACAGATTAGCAACAATGTATATTTCATGCATCAGATAACTAACATTTCTTAAGCTCCTATTATGACTTAGTCATTGTAACCATTTGAGATACAAAGAAAAGTAAAAGGCTTCCTGCTCTTGAGGATCATATGGTTTATATAAAATCCACATGCTATAACATAAAACCCATGTTATTCTCTGAGAGCTTCAGTTTTTCACAGTGTGTTTGAAGTAAGTAGTCAGACTCTAGAGGATGAGCCTTTGCTTTTCCTCATCAGTGTTTCTCACTGAATACTTTTAATTTCCACACACCTATCAGATATGCAGATGAAACAATGCTAAGAAACTTTATAATATGGTAACTTCAAGCTTGAAAGGATCATCACATTTAAGATTCTTAGTCAGGGAGTCCAACAGCTTGAGTGGAGAAAATTTACAGCTTTCATTTCAATATAATTGGTTTCCTTTGTAATGCTATGTATTTTATTTTATGCATATAAATCATTTTGAGAAGGGAGTCCACAGGTGTTATTTATTTTTTTAATTTTTTAATTAAATCTTTTTTATTTACAAAACATATGCATGGGCAATTTTTCAACATTGACTCTTGCAAAGCTTTCTGTTCCAAATGTTCCCCTCCTTCCCCCCATTCCCTCCCCCAGATGGCAGATAGTCCAATACATGTTAAATATGTTAAAATATATGAAAATCCAATATATGTATACATATTTATACAGTTAACCTTGCTGCACAAGAAAAATTGGATCTAGAAAGAAAAAAAAAACCTGAGAAGGAAAACAAAATGCAAGCAAACATCAACAGAAAGTGTTAAAATGCTATGTTGTGGTTCACGCTCAGTTCCCACAGGCCTCTCTCTGGATGTATATGGCTTTCTTCATCACTGAACAATTGGAACCTGTTTGAATCATCTCATTATTGAAGAGAGCCATGTCCATCAGAATTAATCATTGTATAGTCTTGTTTTTGCCATGTATAATGATCTCCTGATTCTGCTCATTTCACTTAGCATCAGTTCATGTAAGTCTCTCCAGGCCTCTCTGAAATCATCCTGCTGTATGTTTCTTATAGAACAGTAATATTCCATATCATTTATATACCATAATTTATTAAGCCATTCTCTAATTGATGGGCATCCATTCAGTTTCCAGTTTCTAGCCACTACAAAAACGGCTGCTACAAACATTTTTGCACCTGTAGGTTCCTTTCCATCCTTTAAGATCTTTCTTTGGTCACAAATTTCTTCCTCCACAGCTCTGAGAGGTAAACTATCCCTATGTTCTTCTAATTTGTTTATAATAGCATTCTCTATGTTTAGATCATCAATCCATTTCGACCTTATCTTGGTATAGTGTTAGGTGTGGGTCAATGTCTACTTTCTGCCATACTAGTTTCCAATTTTCCCAGCAGTTTTTGTCAAATAGTGAGTTCTTATTCCAAAAGCTGGGGTCTTTGGGTTTGTCAAACACTAGATTACTATTATCATTGACTATTTTGTTCTGTAACCTAACCTATTCTACTGATCTATTACTCTGTTTCTTAGCCAGTACCAAATGATTTTGATGACTGCTGCTTTATAGTATAGTTTTAGATCTGGAACAGCTAGACCACCTTCATTTGTTTT
>JAJPUD010010497.1:0-23949 GCA_023553655.1 Myrmecobius fasciatus
GTATAACATGGATTGTTGGAATTGTAAATCAACTAAGACAAAAGGAAGAAAGGCTAGTGAGATCATTATAATAATTATTCTTTTAATCACCTAACCAAGAGTATCAGAAACTAGAGGACGCAAAAAGTCATATTATAGGAGCTAACTTGTTCCTAAGAAAAATGAAATTAGATAGAAGGAACCAGAAAAACTTTGATATGACAGTTATTATCATTCAAAAATTCTTGAGTTATAATGATAGGTAATAGCAATTTCTTCACAATGCCCCATACTTTTTCAAGCATTGTAAACACAAAAAGTAAATAATTTCACTATTATATGGCTTGAACTTTTATGTACAATAATTTCACTTTCATTTTGAGTATTAGACAAAGATAGATGTATCAATTAACCCAATGATGCTGCACCATGGACAAAGGAAAAGGATGCATTGTATTAATTGGATGATTGAATGGGCACCTAATGTTCGATAGAGTACATTCTCTTTCTTACTCCTGAGATTTTGCACAGACTATCTCCCATTACTGGTATGTTCACTCTCCTCATCTCTGTGTCTTGTAATCTATATTCTCTTCAGAGCTCAGCTCAAATGATACTTATAAAAAGAGTCCTTTCCTGGTTCCTTCTATTGATAGCCCCTCTTCCAACTCCATTCTAGAAATTATTTTTAATTTATTTTGTTTATATCTTATATTTATCTGTACATAGCTTGATTCCTCATAGTAGAAAATAAACTTCCTAAAAGTTTTTGGGTTTGTGTGCCCTGCACTTAATTCAGTTTCTATATTTTGCTGCTTAATCAAATCTTTCTGAATTGAATTGAACCTGCATGAATTAGAAAACATCAGTTTGAGGAATGGAAAGGAGGTGGGCAGAGGGTAATGTAAAGTTTTAATGTTGATATGTTCTTTCCTGGATTCCAGATCTTTCTTCGTATTGTAGCATGTTAAGCAATTGGCTCAAATTAATAGCTTTCCCCACCCCCACAATTGAATTGATTCCAGATGGTAAATGATTCAATGATATTTACCAGATATAATTTGGAACTTGCAAAATGTCATGAGAAGATTTTGCATTTTTACAACAGTAGCCAAAGAAATAAAATAGACCATCTCCTTGCCAATGCTTTTTAAAAGAGGACTTCCAGTAGGGATTTTGGTTGCCCACTGCAGTTTAACAATTGATAGGTAAATATGCGGGAGTTGGCTCATTGAAGAAATAGCTGATTCAATCTGAATCCCCAAGGGAGTGATTGCCAGTGACCCTTCTGAAATTTTGAGACATTCTTTTTCTTCCCCCCTAGGGTGATCAGCAAGACCTACATTAATGGAATATCCATCAACAAGCATGACCTTGGAATGTTCCTTAAAGGCACAAAGATAGCAATTTTTCATGCCTGCAACATGGATTTTTTTTATTTCCAGTTACCTGTTCAGAAATTTTGTATTCCGCATATTTACAAAATAAGCATGTATTTCTATCTGTCTATGCACATGTATGTAGGTATACCCAACTTATGCACAAAAAAGACACATATCTGATTTTATTCACTTGGATTATTTTAAAATTTTAATTGCATCATGTTTGCTATACATCCATTTATCCCTCTGACCTTTGTATTGTTTTGCCCAGAATTATGAAAAAAGCTTAGTTCCTGAGGGATATGACATCTTCTTTTGCTAATCTGATCTTTCTCAGATACTAAATTCACCAAAGTAAGGAAGGGGGTGGGGGAATGAGTGAGGCATGCCAACATAAATGTGGGATTTTCATATATATGTATATATATATATATATATATATATGTATATATATGTATATATATGTATATATATATATACATGTATATATAATATATATATACATATATATATATACATATATATATATATATATAAAGTTTTCTCCCTTCCCTTCTGGTAGAAAAGGTGCTTGAATCATCCCTACAATATCTAATTAAATGTAAAAATAAGTCATATTAATAATGTTCAATTAAGAATTCAAGCACCCAAAAATTGTAGATGTGAGATCTGCTGCCTCTTTAGCACAAAATCTTTTGTGTCCCACAAAATTCCTCTAAAATTAAAATTCCTCTATTAAGCAAATTTTTATTTATATAAAAGAAAAAATAAAACCTACAACTTTTGATATATATGAGAAAGCAAATGAAAAATGCCTCCATCTCTACTGGGGAAGTTCACAACTCAATCACTTACAGTCTTTTGGGATTGCCCTCAAAATGTAAAGAGCCCAAAAGTGAAATAAACAGATTGTTTTCAACTTTTTGTATAAGGCCTTTGGAAAATGCAAAGAAAAGCCAATTGGATAGAGTCTTCTCCTACAGATAGTTTCAAGACCCTCTAAAAATGCCTGCAAATAACAAAAAGAAAAAGAAAAAATATGTTTTAGCATTTTTTATTTTCCTGAAAATATAAAACTTTATAAAGCAGAATTGAGCTTGGCAAATTTTTGATGATCTCAAAAGGGGTAAAAGACCATGGGTTTCTCTCCTCGTAATTTGTAAGTGAAAAAGATGGGAGTGAAGGAGGAGGGGATGAGAGAAACATTTACAAAAATATGCTCCCAAAGTAAACAGGAGTTATCTTTATTAAAGAAGGGACTAATTTTGGATTCTGGGGAAAAATGAACTATTTTTTGGAATACTGCTCCTGAATTAATTTTCCTTCTCCCCCACATATAAACCCTTCCCATTCTTAGGATATATGTTGTAGTTTTTCTTGTTCATTCTGTTTCTTCTGCAGTTCATAGAAATATCTTGTGGTGTATGTGTGTATGTTTTCCTATTATCCAGCAATCCCAAGATTTTATGCATGATTTAGAAATATTTTTTGAAAAGAAAAATTGGCAAGTGTCCTGTTCTGTAGTATTTCAAATTTAGAATTCCATTTAGCTTCCAAATGAAAACAAAGAGATAACGCAGAGTCTCGTGTGTTTCAAGTTCAGATGAATCTGAGCCACATTCCATAGATTATTTTGATTTAGTTTTAACAAAATACCACATTAAATCATTCTAATGAGCTGTTTCTGTTCTCCCATCAGCACAAGGTCATTAGGTACAAGACTGCATCCTTCTGCACTGTCTCCAATATTTCATGTCATAGTTGTCAAAAAAGACTTTGATGGCTTTCCATAGTGGAGAATAGGACACAACTGTTCCTAGAGGATTACATGGTTTGGGGGATTGTTGATTTTTTTAAGCTATGATAACCTGGAAGTGATTTGTCAGACATATCTTTGACCAGCTGACCAAAGAATGTGAACTATATATAGAAACACAAATACATATGTACATATATGTGGTTTATATATGTAATAATTTTATATGTATTGCAGATATTTCCAGAAAACCCTGACTGTATGCATATGTATATATACATGTGTATAGATAGATACATGTGTACATACATACATATATACATATACATGCAGTCAGGATCCCATGGAAAATTCAGCAAATCCAATCAACCAACATTTAAAGCCCTACTATGTGACAGTCACAAGTTCAGTCTAGCCTATTCCCCTAATTCATGCTCAAATGAGTACATCATACCAATTACAGCTCAGTAGTATCTCCTATCCATTAAAGCTTCCTGCTGATAAAAGTCAACAACAAAATAAAATATGCTTTAAAATGTGCAAGTCATTAAGTAAATTGTGACTGTTTAAAGGTAATATCACCTGCCTTTATAATTAATTTTTAATTAATGAAATGTGCATACATATAGTACTTGCAAAATATTACACTGTGCCATTCTGTTAGCCCCTGGCAGGTCATGTGTTCTTTACCATTTTACTTAGGGATACAGACAGCTATGTGAAATCAAGCAGATATCTAAACATGACCGACTTAAAGTTATAGTGTGATGTGCTAATTATAGAGTCATGTCTCCTGTTCCGGCTTCCAATTAGAGGTCTGAACAACCTCTGCAATACTTTTTTGCAGTTGTTAGCATGACTAATTATTTATCTCCTTGTATAATTTCTGTGAAAGCAGGTATTCAGGTGAATGCTAGAGTGGGTGGGTTCCCACTGAAAGCCAGAGATACCAACTCAGATTAAACACAGAGGTGTGGGGAAGACCGAGTACATCTGTAATTTTCAGAGAGCAGTTTTCCAAAAATGGATAACAATACCCAAAAGCAGCTAACTTGACATAAAAGGGAAAGGTACAAGGTTTAACAATAAGGGGAAATTTTTCCTCCCGCAAATAACTTCATAGGCATATTCTTTTGCTGTACCCAGAGGAGTCCCAGAAAAGAATGATAATCATAGAAATGAGAGCTGAAAGGGACTCTAGAGATGATGGGGTCTAGCCCTTTCATTATATACTTGAATAAACTGAAGCCTGGAATGGTGCAATGATTAACCTGAAGCTCATGAGGTAAGATCATGGCAGAGCCAAGATTAGAACCCAAATACCCTCTCAACAAATGGACTCTTTCTACTATACCATAATATCACTATTTGTCCTCATCACAGTGATGGTTCTTAGGGAAATTCAATGGTAAAATTTCATCACAATATTTTTAGGTCTTACTTAGCTAAAAGCTAACTTATTAGCAAATGTGTTAATTGGTTTCCTTTCCAAGCTTGATCAGGTCCAAGTTTTTCAAACATAATAATTATTTCATTAGTCTAAACCTAGGGTGGCCAACAGAACTAAGAATAAGGGACTGAATTCAATAATATTATTGATAAAGTATCACACATTTTTTCCCAAGAATGCTAAGATGAAGTTTGCACAAATGAAAATATTTATCTAAAACAACCATTTTTCTGACAAGTATAAATTCATTAGACTTTTTCCTATAAATTCTTCTTAATATTTAATGCCCTTTTAGGTATTTAAAAATAAATTATTTTTAGTTATGTCATCAACACAATTTGCAATACTGATTTTGTTGTTATTTCCCATTTACTTTCAAGGGTTTCATAACAAAACTCTAAAAGGTCATCCCAATCCAAATCCTACAAAATCAGTATATGATACCAACAACATACTTGGGTATTCATTTTTGGAATAATCCAACTCTATTAATTTTAGTAGCTATTTCATAAAGAACTACTATGTACCAGGCACTATTTGATGCTAAGAATATAAAAAGATAAAAAGACAGTCATGGAAGCTCAAACAAAAAGCTAGACCTAACCCAATAAGTTTATAGAGGAGAAAATGTGGCCTAGAAAGTTAATTAAAGTGACTTGGACAAGGTTGCACAGCTAGCAATGGCGGAGCAAAGATTCAAACAAAGCTCCTGTCCTCACCCCAAATTTAATGTTGTTGCCTTTGTACAGAAAAGTTTCTGGGGGAGCAGCTAGGTGGCACAGTGGATAGAGCACCAGCCCTGAAGTCAGGAAGATCTGAGTTCAAATCTGGTTTCAGACACTTAACATTCCCCAGCTGTGTGACCCTGGGCAAGTCATTTAACCTCAATTGCCTCAGAAAAAAATTAAAAAATAAAAATTTTCTCCCTTCAGGAAGTTGACATTCTACTTTGGGGTGAAAAGAGCTGCATGGAATCACTGTATGCATAGAAAATAAATATTTTTAAAAGTAACTTTGAGGTGGAATAAAATTCAAATAAGGGAACGAGAAGGGAGACAGCACAGTGGAGAGAGCAAAGTTGTTAGCCTCCATCTTTCTTTCACATGCTTGGGGTAAACACTTTCCCATCAAGTCCTGTTGGGGTCTATGAGGTATTCAAAGGGGACTAGCACCTCTGGTGTGAAGGTTTGCTGAGCCTTTTTCAGGGCTGCTCATCATTCTTTGACATTCAGCTTTCATCTGTGGCTCTAAGAAGTTGTAAAATGCACAGCTGCCATGGCTCAGGAAAACCATCTAGCAAAGGGGCCAAATCAGGTTGAGGGTAACTCAGCAGCAGGAAGAGGAAGAGGAAGAAGAGAAGGAGGAGGAGGAAAAAGAAAAAGAAGAAGAGAAGGAGGAGGAGAAGGAAAAGGAAGAGGAGGAGAAGGAAGAAGAGGAGGAGGAGGTAGAGGAAGAGGAGGAGGAAGTAGAGAAGGAGGAGAAAAAAGAGGGGGAGGAAGAGGAAGAGGAGAAGGAAAAAGAGAAGGAGGAAGAGGAGGAAAAAGAAGAGGAAAAGGAGGAGGAGGAGGTAGAAGAAGAGGAGGAGGAAGAAGAAGAGGAGAAAGCAAAGGAGGCAGGAAGAGGAAAAGGAGGAGAAAAAGGAACATGAGGAGGAGGAAGTAGAGGAAGAAGAGGAGGAGAAGGAGGAGAAAGAGAAGGAGGAGGAGAAGAAATATTCTAGTGGTTAATCCTTGTGAATAGTAGCTTTCTTCTTCTATTTTACCATACTTTCTCATGAGGGGATCTCATCAGCTCCCATGGCTTCAATGATTATCTCTATTGATGACTCCCAGATTTAGTTATCTAACATTAAACTCAGTCTTCACTCAAATCTTGCATGACCAACTGTCTACTTGACATTTTGTATTAGATGTCCCATGTCACAGGATCAAGATATTCAAAACAGAGCTAATTATCCCCCCAAAAAAGCCCTGCTCTTCTAATTTTTTTTCTGTCAAAGGCACTACCATGCTCACAATCTCTCAATTTTGGTGTCAGTCTCAATTCCTCACTTTCACCCACTTCATATATTCACTAATCTTGCTTCCAACTCCACCACCTCTCTTCTATGTTTCCATTTCTTTAGAAAAGTAGTCATTGCTGCCTCAGGCCCTTACCATATGTTGTCTTGGCTACACAATCCTCACAACTATTAGAAACATCCTCTTAAGGCTCCCTTCCATCTATTGTCTATAAGTCTTGTGTGTACCAGTTACTCCTAGATAGCATTTATCTTGTGCTATAAAATTTGCAGAGCATTTACATTTGTAAATCCCAATAACCCTGGGAGGTAGGTGCTCTACTCATTTTTAAATTGAGAAAACTGAGAGGAACAGACAAGGTAAGTGACTTGCCCAGAGTCACATAGCTAGTAAATGTCTGAGGCAAAATTTGAACTCAGGTATCCTGACTCCAGTGCCAGTGTTGTATTATGCTTCTCAGCTGCCCTAGTAACATTATAATATTGATATTCAGTGTAGTTCCATGGTGTTTAAAAGATTTCTGTCACACACTTATATTACTAGAGTTGGTCTTATACTCTAAATCCCAGGCAGATACATTATGGTACACACTAGAAATTCTCAGAACTGCTTTGACTATCCTTGTCATGATGCTTTATTGGGTTTTTTTGGATAAAGATGTTGAAAGTTATGTCAAAAAAGTAATGTTATCCAATAGAAGTAAAGTGTAGAATGATTATTAGTCACTAATACCTTATTTTAAATTAACTCCTTAGTCAAGTTTTTCATTCAAAATAGTCTGGCTGGAATGTAATTAAGATAGAAGGGGATCAGGAATCATCTGGAGTATGAGATATTACCTAAAGGGAATTCTATAATGGGAAAACATGGAAGTCAATGGACCTCATGGGGAATCCTTGAGAGCCTGGGAGTAAAATGGATGTGAGATACAATGAAATGAAGATGCAAGACCTAGAATAAAATACTATCTCTATCAAAATTTTGACTAAGACTTCCTTTTGAATTTTGTAATTCAAGAAAATCGAGAAATTTGTGTTCAGACTTGACACAGTTTCAGAAAAAGATAAAAATTGTAAGAAGGCCTGGAATTTTTTTTTAATTACTGAAAATTATCTCAAGAGTATTAAGTAGAATAGGATAGACAAGAGAACTCAATTTCATAAGAAAACACTAAATAGACATTCATAATGTAATCCATGATTCAGAACAACAGCTCTGAGTTTACACTAACTAGGTTCAATCTTAGGGGCCTCTTACAAAAGATGTATTTGACTTGTTTCTCCTGCCAGAGAAGGTCATTCCTAAGTACAATCCATGTCTTGACCTCTATATAAAAGTTATAAGTGTCTAAGTTGTCATGTAAGCATAAGTTGATGATGCATTGAGATGGGTTTTATTTAACCATAATAGAAGATAAAAAAAAAACAAGATGTAAATAAATCTGAGTCTGTAAATAGTTTGAATGTTGATTTATTTCTAGGTTTTCTCTATTTGCTTTTTTTGCTGAGGCAATCAATTGGGATTAAGTGACTTGCTCAGGGTCACACAGCTAGGAAATGTTAACATTGTCTGAGATCAAATTTGAACTCAGGTCCTCCTGACTTCAGGGCTGATGCTCTATCCACTGAAATTGTAAACTAAAATTGTAAAATTACAGACCTGCTTGAAATATTAACCCCCCCTCAAACATTTGCAACTTATTTGGAATACTTCCCTGGACAAGTTCTATTAAAGATGAGATACAGTCCTGTAAATATGGAATCATGTGCCACCTAGCTGCCCCTCGTCCATAAGTAGTATAGATAATTCTTCTTCCTTCTCCAACTAGCTTTTACCTATCTTTAGAACCTATTTCTAGAGTTGTTGCTTTTTTTTCCTAAAAAGGGAAAAATATTTTTTTTAAAAATTCAATAGTAATTTATTTATTTATTTTAATAAATTTCAATTTTTCCAAATACATGCAAAGATAGTTTTCAACATTCATCCTTGCAAAACCTTATGTTCCAAATTTTTCCCTCCCTCGCTCCCTCCCTCCCTCCTCCCCTCAACAGCAAGTAATTCAATATGGGTTAAATATATTTATATTTATATAAGAATTGATTCTTCTAAACATATTTCTATATTCATCATGCTATGGAAGAAAAATCAGATCAAAAAAGGAAAAATCACAAGAAAGAAAAAAATGAGTAAGTAAACAAACTACAGCAACAACAAAAAGGTGAAAATACTAAGCTTTCATCCACATTCAATCACTATGGTTCTCTCTCTGGATGCTAATGGCTCTTTCCATCAGGAGTCTATTGAAATTGCCTTGAATCACCTCATTGTTGAAAAGATCTAAATTTGTCACAGTTGATCACATAATCTTGTTGCTGTGTTTGTTCTGTTCAGTTCATGTAAGTTTTTTCAGGCTTTTCTAAAATCATCCCGCTCACCAGTTTATATAGAGCCATGATATGGTACATGCATGCATGTACCATAACTTATTCAGTCAGAGGGAAAAAATTTAGAAATACCAAGTAGTTGAGCAAGCTCCCCTAGAAAACCATATAGTACCTCTAGTCTAGACATAAAATTATTCCAAAATTAAGACCTGCTAACTATAGGAAAAACTGAGTCAGTGAAGTCAACTCCCTTCCCTTCAACCCTGAGACCTAAACAATCCTCATGATTCATAATGTATAGTAGAGGAAAAGGTCCAAACCTGCATAAAGTAGGTTTCTTTTTAAGCATTGAAGCTCTACCCCATCATTTTTTCAGTTTCTATTCTTACTTGGTTCTAGAATTTTTTTTTTTTTTTGCTGAGGCAATTGAAGTTAAGTGACTTGCCCAGGGTCACACAGCTAGTGAATGTTAAGTGTCTGAGACTAGATTTGAACTCAGGTCCTCCTGACTTCAGGGCTGGTGCTCTATCCACTGCACCACCTAGCTGCCCCGGTTCTAGAATTTCTTTACCTACCCAGAATATATTATTACCCTCATCTGCTACCATATCTAGGGCTATATAGTTCCCAGGAAGAGCTCAGAGATGTGGAACTTACACCATTAGGAAACTGAGACCAAGTATTTGTATTTAACTCCTCATCTACCTTCTTCTCTCAACCATGCTTTCTCTCAGTTTCTGTCCATTTCCCATATCGAGGGCCTACTCCATATGTGCGTTAAAGCCCAGGTACTTTAAAATCATATAGGAATCAGTCATTCATATAGAATGTGCAAGGAGAATTAATCTTGATCAAAGATACCCAATCAATGCCAAGACAAAGTCTTAAACATTCTGTCAGGGAAGATGTTTATACCTCATAATAGAAAAGGTCTTCAATAATAGAATAAGGTCTTCATCTTTACCCTTGTTAATCTTGATCAGGCTTTTCCTGGGCACATCTTCAACAATAATAATGGTGAGTATTATGATGATCACAGCATACTAATATAATCATTTTGGGAGGTGGGGTGAGGATCAGAAGCTAGAGACATAATCTGTTTCCACTAATAAATCTGCCATATATTAAGCATTAGAGAAGTCAAAAAGGCAAACAGAGCAAAGATTTCTGCTGGTTCTATACATAAGAGAATGTCTTGTACATAGTCAATACTTCATAAATGTTTAATTGAATTCAGTCCCTTAAAGAATATTTGTTCGCGTGTTCTAAGTCTCTGAAAACATAGAAAATTTTTTAGCCTTTTGCAAAATTAACCCATTCATTAAAAAATAATAATAATTTGAAATCTTACCAGAATTGACTTTCTCTGGATCTACAGTCAAATTCTAGTTCTGGATAAGTCAGATTGTGGTCATGATGGTATATTTCCATTGCACATTCCCATTGCCTTCTTATAACAGGTTTTTTTTTTGCTCATATACCTTTAACATATATTATTTCATCTTAAAAAATCCATCTTGAATTTTATAAATCCCTGATCAATTTCATGTGTCATTAATGTTAACTAGATGACCATTCTTCCAGGTCTAAATTTATTTCAATTAAGTTATACTTTCTCATTTGTACATATTTCAATCATTAAGAGTAGCTCAAGTGATGGGTTACTCTTTTGTTCTTGGGAAACTAGTTATGGTACTAGCTACACCTCTTCAGACAACTATCTGTTTGGGAGAGTCCTTGATCAAATAGAAAAATAAATCATACCTACAGATAGTAACACAGTAGGAACAGTGCTGGGGAAGGAGAAAACAAGGTCTGGACCATTACCTGTTCTATTTTCAGCAAAAGAATATTTGGAATTTTCAGGGGTAATTTGCTAAATAACCTTGCACTTTCCAAAAGAGGAAAATCTTTCAAATAAGCATTCATATTGATGGGGATGAGGGGGAGTGAGGAATGGGAAGGGGAGGACAAAGCAATTGGAATAACTCCTGTAGAGATTTTTGGTGAGCATCAGAGAACACTTTTTTCCTCAAGACATTCTCTCTATTGCCTACTTCTTGCTGCTTCATAACACTTGACAAATTCACAGTTCTTAAAAGCACCCCTAAATGTTTTGTAAATTGCTCCATTTTATCAGGGAGTTCTCCAGTGCCTTGTTCCTGATATCCCCTATGTTTCCATTGACCCTTCCTTGTTTATCTTTATTTTTATGCATTTCCCTACTTGTGAAAACTGTCAATATTTGTACCATCATTGTCATTATTATTATCATTATTTTAACTACAGAAAAGATTTACTATCTGCAAGTTAGGAATTCCTACATTTTTATGACCACTTTAATTCCTCCACAAACTAATTTTTAAAGCTTTCTAAAGTAAACATTTTTTAAAATCTTAAAGCTGATAAGATGTTCAGAGAAAGATACACATACATATCTTCACCTTTTTCATAAATTCTTAATTCAAGGGGGGAGCCAAAGTATGACTCTATCCTACTGAGACATTCTTAATAATCTTTGTAGGCATGAGAAATCATTTAAAGGGGAGCAGGAGACTACTGGGAGAGAAAAGGAAGAATTGTATCTTTGTTTAGGTGAGAGAGAAGAATCAGTGAAGTGGGGTAGACAGTTTTCTAGGTAGTAACAAAATTGATAAACTAAAATTGTAAAATTACAGACCTGCTTGAAATATTAATCCCCCCTCAAACATTTGCAACTTATTTGGAATACTTCCCTGGACAAGTTCTATTAAAGATGAGATACAGTCCTGTAAATATAGAATCATGTATTCAAGCATTTTGTCAGCACTCCCACCTCCTGATTCATTTCCAATAGCACAATCTTTTAGATACTATACCAGGATTGAAAGAAACATACAGCACATGTTTCAATAATTTGGTATTGCTATCTTTTGAAAAGCAAGCATGTGAATGAAATATTTCTGCTGGTCAGAACAACCACGATACTGGTATGACATGAGTCTTTAGTTATATCAGAGTTTATACTAACAGGATGTCCAGCCTCCATATCTGCATCTTAATTCATATAGGCAAGCCCAATCCACTACATAGTACCTACATTAAAGGAAATCTGATGAGAAACCAATTCACCTTAAGCAATTGCTCGCCAATGTTTATTTTCTTCATCTGAAGTCCACTCTTCAAGGAAGAAAAAAAAATCTAATCATTGAAGGCATAGCAATGGCCTCAAGATAATAGATAAACAATATTTCCCCCTCCTCCCCAAATCTTATGACTGGTAGTCATGGTGAACTCTAAAATATTGCACAATACTTTGGAGAGAAGCGGGACTTTTCAGGGTTTGTGGAGGAGGAAGAGTGTCAGCAGACATTCTTTCCCGAGTGACACAAAGGGAGGCGTTCAGCGTTGCAGCCAATGGGCTTGTCCTGGCACCACCCAGGGAAATCTTGGAGCCGCTCTCAGAATCCCTCATTCATTTTGAGGATGGCCCCATTTGACGTTAGTGGCATTAGCATTAAATCACAGGCTGAACATTAAATCACAGGCTGAGAGGGAACAAAACCTGGTGTAATGGGGATGGAATAGCTCGATGGGTACAGACTTAGAGTGCATCACCAATGCCTAAAGCAGGAGGAGCCGAAAACAAAAATGGGGACACGTTTAAAAATACTGACAGAACAGAGTTGGTCTTGGCTAATAGTCTTTTCAAATGATGTTCAGAATCAAACTTACCATCCTCTGCTTATGGTGCACTACAAAACACCCCTGGTAAACAGCATCTCCTTACTGATCTCAATAGTGTTGAAATTCCCACTTTTCCTAAGTAACTAAACACTATTAAATTCTATTTGACTTTGTAGGATTTTTAAACTAGCATATTAACAAGAATTATCTTATTTAGTCAACTTATTCCTTTTTATTTTCACTTAAACAAAAAGTTGAAGAAAATATATATGGGTAGATACTATTGATGGGTATGGAGTGTAAAGTAGAAAGGAAGAGTTCAGAGAGAGCAATATAAAAACATTGGGGCTCCTAGACAACCAAAGGGAAACAACTCTTGCATATTCAACTCAAATGATATGGAACTACTCGAAAACTGCTTGAGTTCAGAAGAAGAAAGAAAGATGTGTCAACAACCAAATTTCTGTGAGATAGATAGATAGAGAGATATATTTATATATATAAATATATAGATTTATTTATCTTTATATCTTTATCTTTATATATCATATGTTACATATAATATATAGATATATTATTCTCAGTGGAAAGGAATTTAGAGATAATCTAATCAATTTCCTCACTTGAGGAAACTGAGGATCAAATGTATAAGGTGATTTTATATATATATATATATATACTACTCTCAATGGAAAGGAATTTAAAGATAATCTAATCAACCTTCTCATTTTAAAGATGAGGAAACTGAGGCTCAAATATATAAAATGACTTCCTATGGGCATACAGATGCAGATTGTATTGTCAAGCAATTGTAAATAATGTTGAGTATTGACTTTCCTCAAACTACAGATTAGCTAAAATTACCACATTCCATCACATGGTAGCAGTTGTCAGGACTAAACTTAATCAAGTTCTTTCAGAAGGATCAAGGAGAATAATACCAAAACATCCACATGGCAATGGATATATCCAGAGCAGTAAATAGGATTACTCCTTGCTGCTTATTGTCACTACATTTCCAGCTCACTCACCCAGGTTTTCCTGCATCATAGTATTGGTAGAAAACCTAGAACTTGCATCCTAAAACTTCTTTTTTTTTAAATTTTATTTATTTTTTACTTTGCCTTGTTCATTAAATGGGAGTTTCCCAGTGTATAAACTAATGCCTTAGGGAAAAAAAGTAGACTTTCGGGAAACTAAACTTGGGTCATACATGTTGCCTCATGTACCTGTGCCAAAATGATCAAACCTCCTGAAACACTTGTGGTTCTGAGAACTACCTTTTCTCTTCCCACTGCTACTTCTTCAGTATGTCCTGCTGAGGTCCTAGATTGTCTTGTCTATGTTTTTTGATGAACAGCATAAATGCAAGCTCCAGGCTTTGTGTTGTCCCGGATAATTAGTCATCGGAGGATAGGTATTCTATTCAATAAAAAGACATTACTTTCTACAGTATGCAGAGGATTATGTCAAGTCATTAGGGAGATATGAAGTTTAGACAAGAAATATTCCTTTCTCTCATGGTGATTACAATCTAACACAGGAATAAAATATATAAACAAAGAAAATTATAATATAAAAATGTTTGACTTCGGTCCAATCATTGGCTTTTAGTTTATCTGGAAAAATCAGTAAAAAGTACTGATAAAGTAAATATCTTCTAAGGTTCTTTCCAACCCATAATTTATAATCCTAGATGTCATACTAGTACATAATGAGGGCACTGGAAAACTGCAAAACAAAATGCGATGTGAAGTCCTAGGAGATGTGCTATCTTGAGTTAGTGCAACTAACATGCATATGTCATAGTTTGAAAAACAGCTTGATGGAGAAACTATCTTTCTTACTGGGAAAGTTTTGTAAAGCAGAGAAGCTTAGTGAAGATTAACAGGACAATTGGGGTGGAGGAGGATTGGAGGAGCACCTTCTCCAAAGAGAGAAGGATTAGTTTATTGAAAGGAAGAGTGGAAGGAATATAGATTTACATTATGTAAACTTTATAAGTTTGCCTAAGGCTTACTCTTAGTATATAAAACCTGCATAAATATATGATTGAGAAGGGTTTCATATATTAGAAGGTAGATATTATTATCCTCATTCTAAAGATGATATCTACAAATAGGCAAATGAGAGGGGAGGGAAGAGCAAGAGAGAGAAATGGTTGGAGGAATGGCTGGAGGAATGACGGATTCAGATGAGAAAACAGATGGACAGATAGAAACAGATAGATGGAAAAAGAGAAGAGAGCAGGAGAAAGCACGGGAAGAGAGAGAACAAGGAGAAAATATGGAAAGAGAGAGAAAAAATGAGGGAGGTACTCCTTCCCATCTAAAAGAAATTTTTAAAAAATAAGAAAAACCCAGAGATGCTTGTATTCCAGCTGTCAGAGATTTCTTACAAGGTGGCTATCTATGCACTGGACACATTACACATGATTACATTTGCTTTTATTGGACCAAGTTCATATCCTGTGCAAGTCACTAGCAATCTCTACAGAGTTATTACTAGGATGTAAATCAGACACTTTAACATTTGCAAAGCATTGTGATGTGGTAAGACCCAAATGTGGTTTAAGCAAGTGACACTGATGAAACTGTTTTGAAATTCCCTCATTTCCTCTTCAGTGATCTCACACTAAATTCCCCACCACTCATTTTGAGAGAGATGCTGGCTTGCACAGTCATACAGTTCTTCTAAGCAGCTTTTGGCCCATTCTAACGACTCTGTGACTGTATCCTAAAAAATTAATTTTTTTTTACTTCGTCTTGTTCACCAAATGGGGGTTTCCCAGTGTGTAAACTAATACCTTAGAAAAAAAGTAGACCTTTGGGAAACTGAACTTGGGCCATCAGGCCTCATTATATAACAGCAGGAACTTTGTCCCAGAAAGTCGTTTAGGTGCTGGGAGCATCTACTTCAAGGCAAAATGATTGTCATTTGCCTTTTTTCAACAAATGTTTCCTAAAAACCTACTGTGTTCACTGTATTAGGTGATAAGGATACCTAAAGGGAGATACTTGCATGGACCTTACAGTCCAGTACAGCAAAAGTCCTACATAGATAATTTTAATTAATACAAAATATAACATATGCCTGAGATGTAAAACAAAGTGCCTTGTTGTATGTATTATCGGTAAAGCAGGAGAACAGGGACGTCTTCATTCTAGAGATAGCATTTAAATGGGACTTTAATGGGAAGATAAGAATAATCATAATCATAGCAATAGCTATCATTTTATCATACTATAAAATTTGCTAAGCAATTTATATATATATATAATTATTAAGCAATTTATATATGTATATGTATATATATATTTATTTAATATATGTATATTTATATGATATATATTTGATCCTCTGGTATCAGTTCCTGGGATATAGTACCTATTATTCCCATTTTATTAAGAAAAGGACACTGAGAACCAAAGAAGATAAGGGATTTGCCCAGTACTACATAGCTAATAAGTGTCTGATGAAGGATTTGAACTCAGTTCATCTTAAGTCCAACACTATCTATTGCTCTATCTCATTGACTTTAATCCTCATCATCATCATCACCAAATTAATGGAGTATTCAGGGAGGGCTAGAACCTCTGATATGAGGGTTTGCTGAGCCCTTTTCATGGCTACTCATGCACCTTTGGTGTTTACCTTTACTTAATTCTCAAGAAGCTGTAACATATATAGTAATTACAACACAGCAAACCATCTCGGTAGAGGAGCTAAACTAGATTGAGAATAAACAGCAGTCCTCAGACACATAGATGAGTTAGGGAGATACCTACCCCAAGCATGTAAAAGCTCCCCCATCCTTCCAACAGAAAGGCTAATGGAGAACATCCAATGACCATGAAGATAGCTGAAGCAAATGCTGTGGAGGGCTTAGAGCCTGGTCAGACATTGACAACATCAAGATCATTCACTGCCTGCTGGGCCATGACCAGTTGTTCTGATTTTGATCTTGCTACTGAACTTCAAAGATTCTGTAAGAGAGAGTGGGGCTGACAACTTTGTGTAACTGTCTCACTTAAATTCAACTCAAGAGCAAGTGAAAGCACCACCCATGATATGACTAATCCCCTTCAAAAATGAAGGACAAACATCATCAATCATCCTCCTCCTCACTGCAATAAAATAATTGGAGATAGGGAGGAAATAGTGGCAATGAATTCCACTTAACCAGGTAGCTAGAGAAACTGTCTTTTTAACTTTAACTGAACTCTATTGTTTGATCTAAATGCTTATTTATGGTCAGATTTTTTTTTAATTTTCATTATTGCCTTTCATTAACAATGGCTAGCTTCTGGTGCGTATGGTCCTCTGGAACTACATGTGACCTAGACCATTTCCAGTAAGCCTCTTGTTAAAAGACATGGCTAATCAAGAGTCTCTGAGCAATCCTCATGTGATCGCCTCTCCTCCATATCACGAGGTTTGGATAAGAACATGATAAATATGATGAGCAGGATGAGCTACCAATTAGACTCTAAAATGAATAATTCTTTTTTCACTCTCCTCATCTGTTGAGTGCAGAACTCCTTTGGATGTCCCTCACATTAGGGACATTAGGACATCAATTGGAGGAAGAGAGAGAGGTCTTTCCCCTCCCATCTTCCACCAATAGCAATGGTGACTACCCACATGTGAAAGCAAGCATATGCTAGTGTAGATAATTCTGAAATTACACTCCAAGATTCTAGCTAACTCATATTTTGTTTTCTTTCCTTGACCAGAAGTGACTGTACAATGATCTTCACATCCATGTTTTTAACCTTGCTATCAGCTTTAGTTAGGGAACTCCTGGAATTGGGTACTGTTTGCTGAGTTGGTGGTGACATTGTATAACTCATCAGAGGAGATGTCCACTGGCAGGATAAGAAATCTATTGCACTGACTTGTCTGAAGATATGAACTTTGAATGAATTGTTCAGACAAGACAGATCAAAGGAGAAAATGAAATGCCCATTTATCAGTCATAATGTGTTTCGTGTTTTAGCAGTTTTTAAAATTCTATTTTATTTTTCTTGTCCAAAATATATCCCTTCCACTTCTTTCTCTCCCCATCGAGAAAGCAAGAAAAGCAAAACCTATTTCAAACATGTATAGTCAAACAAAATATATTCCTTTATTAATCATATTATTCCTCTATGTGTGTTCATGTGTATGAGCTGTGTATGTGTGTTCTTGTTGAGTCCTTTCAATTATGTTTGACTTTTCATGACCCATTTGGGGTTTTATTGGCAAGAGCATTAAAATGGTTTGCTGTTTCCTTTTCCAGATGAGCAAACTGAGGCAAAAGGATCAAATAACTAGTCCAGATTCATATAGCTTGTAAGTGTCTCAGGCCAGATTCGTACTCACGAAATCGTCTTGTTAATTCCAAGCCCAATGCTTTATACACTGTGCTAAAGCGGCTTCTTCTGGTCCATACATTCTTCTATTTCAGCTCATTTCATTTTATACCAGTTCATTCAAATATTCATAGGTTTCTCTGAAATCATTCTATTGATCATTTCTTACAGAAGATTAATCCATCTTATCCATATGCCATGGTAGTTAATGATTCCTCAATTAATAGGTACCTCCTTACTTTTCAATTCTTTGATACTAGAAAAAGAACTGCTGTAAATATTTTTGTACAATTGGGTGGTTTTTGTCTTTATTTAATCTTTTTAGGGAATAGGTCCGAGGGTATTGCTGGGCCAGAGGATATGCACATGTAAATAGTTTTTTTGTGCATGTTTCCAAAATTCTTCTTAATTCACAATTCCAAACAATACATATCTGTTTTCCCACAACCCCTCCAGCATTTGTCATTTTCCTTTTCTTTCAACTTTTCCAATGTGATGGGAATGAGATGATATCTTAGAGTTGTTTTAATTGGCATTTATCTAATTATTAATGGTTTAGAGTATTTTCCATAAGTCTATTATTGGTACATTGTATTTCTTCCTCTGAAAAGTGACTGTTCATATCCTTTAACCATTTATCTATTGGATAATAATTTTTATTCTTATAAATTTGACTTAGCTCCCTATCTATCTTACCTTTATCAACAAAACTTGTTGCAAAGATTTTTCCTCGATTTCCTGCCTCTTTTTCTAATGTTTTAGTTTTTTACCAATTAACTCCCCTGAGTTGTATAATGCCTGATGGATAATTTACATGTTTTAAATATTCATCAATGTATGTTTATAAGTCTCTTTTTCAAATATTTTTATGGTGGAATAAATGAATAACTTTGTACATTGAGTGCCTTCCTAAAAGGGACTCTGTTCATCCTTTTTAGGGAGATACTAGTCATGAATCAAACTTAATTTTGAATTAAGAAATTCTCCCAGAATTCCAAGGTGATGACCTAATAAGCCAGACAGCATAAAGATTAATCTTTTTTTTTAGAGACTAGGCTACCAAAAGATTTAAATGAAGCTTAAAAAAACCTTTTCTATCCCAAAGAGTAACATCAAATGGTCACAAACCCAGAAAAAGTTCATAGAAAAACTTAAAAGAAAATTCAGAAATCAAATAAGAGAACTAGAGGACAATTAATGGGAAAATAAAGGTAATGCAAGAAATTTTTTAAAAGAAAGTTAACTAATTAGAAAAAAAACATCCAAAATTTTAAAGAAAAAAAAAATAAGTTGCTGGGGCAGCTAGTTGATGTAATGGGTAGAGCACCAGCCTGAAGTCAGGAGGACCTGAATTCAAATGTGGCCTCAGACACTTAACACTTCCTGACTGCGTGACCCTGAACAAGTCACTTAGCCCCAATTGCTTCAACCAAAAAAAAGTAGGAAGAAAAAAATAAGTTCTTGAAAACTGGATTTGGGTAAGAGGAATCAAATGACATTAAAAGATACAAAAATAATAAAATAAAATTTTAAAAAATGAAAAACAGAAGAAAATCTGAAACCTCTCATTAGGAAAAAAGAACAACTGATCTAAAGAACAGATTATGGAGAGACATCAGATTTCCTTTTGAATCTTAATAAAAATTACTTTCAATAATCATGTCATGTTTCCTCATTTCCCTTATGCTACATCTAATGGAAGGGTATATCCAAAGGAGTAAATTTTTCACAACTAACTTGTTCCAACATAACAGACAAAGACTTTAGCTAATAACACTCTCCATCTTTCCTATTAAAAAAGGCAAGAAATATGGCTGCACCATTTATTACCTCATTAATCACCCAGGTTGATTTGGCTAATCTGGCTGAATAGGTGGCTATTTCCTCCATCATTAATTAGGAATGGCATCCATGGACAAATGTATCAAAATAGACTTGTTCAGAAACTTTGGAAAAGACAAAAACAATTACTTTGAAAAAGTATTTAGAAAACAACATAGAAATAATAATAATAGGAGCTAATATTTATATAGCTAGCATCTGCTATGTGCCAGGCATGGTAAGTACACTAAAAATATTATCTCATTTGATCCTCACAAGAAGATAGGTGCTATTATTAAGCCAATTTTACATTTGAGAACAAATGTAAAACTGAAGCAAACAGAAATTAAGTGACTTGACAGTGTCAAAAAGCTAGTAAGTTTCTAAAGTAGAATTTTAACTCAGTGTTTCCTGACTTCAGGCCCAGGGTTTTATACATTGTGCTACCTAGTTGCCTCAAATACATTTTCTTTCCATTAACTTATTACAAACCTAATTTTAAAAATCAGTACATATAATTAACCTTGATTTATAAAAATATACACTTAAAATAAATGCACAAACTGTCTTTCTCACTTTGTCTTTAAATTTTCATTGATATTCTTTATCTGATCATTCCCATTTAATTTACTTTTATATGGACTCAATATAAGTGCTATTTTTATGTTTCTTCTTTTCTGCCTTTGTATAAGTTTGTAATGGTCTTTACAGATTTTTAAAAATTTCTCATCTTTATCAACCTTGATTGCATTATAATATCCCATTACATCAATGTACTAGAGTTTATTTAACCATTCTGCTATTGTTTAGCCTTAGATAGCTTCCAGTTTTTGGCAATCACCAGCAAACTTGCTACAAAAATCTATAAACAGCTTTTTTTGGCTTTAACCACATATTCAAAAATGTTGAATTGAGTAGAATGTTTCTTTTCCTCATTTTTACCCTTTATTTCCAGATTTCTCTATGAAAAAAAATTTCTTTATATTTTCAATGCCAACAGCAATGAATAAGTGTCACAAATAAATTTTCAAAACAAGAGTTTGGCCCCTTTAACATTAGAAGGCTAGAATTATCTATTATACTGTTTCTTTAATTCCAAGTACACAGGTATATCAAAAAAGACTTGTTTGGAAACTTTGGAAGAGACCAAAAAAATTACTTTGAAAAAGTATTTAGAAAGTACACAGAACTCAACTTTGCTCTATTACATAAATAATTTCATTGGGTTCCTTTCCTAGAGAATCTTTCTATTAGCTCAAATCCTTACAACAGGTATTTGAATTATGAGTAGTATCCCAAAGCCCCAGAACCAATGGCAATTAGCAAGGTTTATTATAAAAGTGCTTTGATTCTGGATGCAGTAATCTTTTTATTATACCAATTTCTCCCTTCTCTGTGCAATCAAATACCCACCCCCACCCTTTTAGATTGAAGAAGGTTGAGGAGTAACCCTGTATTGTCATTGTTTTTAACCTTTGTATGCCTTGAACCATGCTTCGAATCTAGTAAGTAAAATAAATGTCTATAAAATACCCTCTTTTTCAAGTTACCTTTCTTTAAAAATTTTCTTGGTATACTTCAACCAAAGCAATATATCACAACAGATTGAATATATCATATATGAGATAATGGCTATCTTCAAATAAGACAGACATCAAAAAAATTGCTCCACAATCTGGCTTCCAATCTAATTATTTAACTGAAATGTTCTTCTCCAAAGCTACCAATGATTTCTTAACTGGCAAATCTAATGAACGGTCCTTTGTCAATCCTCATTTTTCTTGACTTCCCTGCAGCATTTATTAATGCTGATCTCCTTCAGTTCCTGGATAGTCTCTCATCTCCAGGTTTTCATGACAAAGCTCTTTCCTTATTCTCTCCCTACCTATCTAACCCTTTCCTCAAAAGATCCCTTTTCTGATTTCTTTTTCTTATCACTCACATTAAATCTGTTAACCTTACAATGCTCTGTCCTGGATCCTCTTTTCTTTATATTCTATACTATCTCACTTTATTCAATTATCATCACTATAGGAATGATTGCTAGATCTATGTACCCAGCTCTAGTCTCTGCTCTGAGGTAGTCACAAATCACAAGCTATGTTTTGGAAATATGCAACTGGAAGTCTCATAGGTATTCTAAACTCATCATATCCAAAACAGAACTCAAAATATCTCTCTCCCTGAAAAAAAAATCCACAAATTCCTTCTTCTCATATTTTCATTACATTTTTGGAGCACCACCATTTCCCCAACAAGCTAGGTTTGAAACATCATTGCTATAATCCTTAGTTCCTCACTCACCTCATATATCTAATCTCTCAGCAAATCTTGTCACTTCTACTTCAAAAGCATCTTCCCTCTCATCTTATTCTCTTCACTCATATAAACTCCATTGTAGGTTCACCTAATCATTTCTCACCTGTACTTTTTTAGTTGCTTTCAAAATGTTCTTCATATATATATATATAGCTTAGGCAATTGAGGTTAAGTTACTTGCCCAGGGTCACACAGCTAGGGAATGTTAAGTGTCTGAGATTAGATTTGAACTCAGGTCCTCCTCACTTCAGGACTGGTGCTCTATCCACTGCACTACCTAGCTGCCATTGTTCTTCCTTTTTCAATTCTCCCCATTTCAATCTA
Organism: Myrmecobius fasciatus; assembly: GCA_023553655.1. Lineage (NCBI taxonomy): Eukaryota > Metazoa > Chordata > Mammalia > Dasyuromorphia > Myrmecobiidae > Myrmecobius > Myrmecobius fasciatus. The sequence goes on from JAJPUD010010497.1 coordinate 22,457, forward strand.
TCCAAAATTCAGCTGCCAAGGTGATTTTTTTTTGTTTTGGTTTTTTTTCCCCCAAAGTTTTCTTTTCTTTTTTTTTTTTTTCAAAAAAATATTTTTTTTTTTCTTTTTTCTTTTTTAATTTTATTTTATTTGCATAACATATGTGTGGGTAATTCTCCAACAATAACCCTTACATAGCTTTCCGTTACAAAATTTCCCCCCAACTTCCCCACCCCTCCCCTAGATGACAGGATATCTACTACATGTTAATTATGTTAAAATATTGGCAAATCGAATATATGTATACATATTTCCAAACTTATCATTGTTGTGCAAGAAAAATCTTATCTACACAAACGATATATCAGATAAAGGAAACACAATGTAAGCAAACATCAATCAAGGAGTATGAGAATGTTATGTTGTGGTCCACATTTCCCATCCCTCTCTCTGGGTGTATATGGCTTTCTTCAGTCAACAATTGGAGGTGGTTTGAAACATATCATTGTTGAAGAGAGCCATGTCCATCAGAATTAGTCGTCATATAGTACTGTTGTTGCCGTGTACAATGATCTCCTGGCTCTGCTCATTTCACTCAGCATCAGTTCATGTAAGTCTCTCCAGGCCTCTCTGAAATCATCTTGCTGGTCATTTCTTACAGAACAATAATATTCCATAATATTCATATACCATCATTTATTCAGCCATTCTCCAATTGAAGGGCATCTATTCAATTTCCAGTTTCTAGCCACTACAAAAAGGGCTGCCACAAACATTCTTGCACATGTGGGGCCTTTTCCTTTCTTTATGATTTCTTTGGGATATAAGCCCAATAGAAATGCTGCTGGGTCAAAGGGTATGCACAGTTTGATAACTTTTTGAGCATAGCTCCAAATTGTTCTCCAGAATGGCTGTATCCGTTCACAGCTCCACCAACAATGCATCAGTGTCCCAGCCCTCCCACAACCCCTCCAACATTCATCATTAACTTTTCCTGTCATTTTAGCCAATCTGACAGGTGTGAAGTGGTACCTCAGGGTTGTCTTGATTTGCATTTCTCTGATCAACAGTGATTTGGAGCACCTTTTCATATGATTATAAATAGTTTTAATTTCATCCTCTGAAAATTGTCTGTTCATATCCTTTGACCATTTATCGATTGGAGAATGGCTTGAATTTTTATAAATATGAGACAATTCTCTATATATTTTTGAGATGAGACCTTTATCAGAACCCTTGAATGTAAAGATGATTTCCCAATTTATTACTTCCCTCCTAATCTTGTCTGCATTGATTTTGTTTGTACAAAAACTTTTTAACTTAATATAGTCAAAGTTATCTATCTGGTTTTCAATTAAGAGTTCCAGTTCTTCTTTGGACATAAATTTATTCCATCTCCAAAGGTCTGAGAGGTAAACTATATTACATTCCTCTAATTTACTTATAGTATCACTCTTTATATCCAGATCATGAACCCATTTAGATCTTATCTTGGTATGTGGTGTTAGATGTGG
>JAJPUD010010497.1:23959-56607 GCA_023553655.1 Myrmecobius fasciatus
TCATGAACCCATTTAGATCTTATCTTGGTATGTGGTGTTAGATGTGGGTCAAGCCCTAATTTCTTCCACACTAGTTTCCAGTTTTCCCAGCAGTTTTTGTCAAATAGTGAATACTTACCCCAAAAGCTGGGGTCTTTGGGTTTATCAAAAACCAAATTGCTATAGTTATTGTCTAGTTTGTCTTCTGATTCTATCCTATTCCACTGATCGACTACTCTATTTCTTAGCCAGTACCATATGGTTTTGATGACCGCTGCTTTATAATATAGTTTTAGATCTGGTACAGCAAGTCCACCATCGTCAGCCTTTTTTTTCATTAATGCCCTTGAAATTCTTGACCTTTTGTTTTTTCAAATGAACTTTGCTACTATTTTTTCTAGATCTGTAAGATAATTTCTTGGGAGTTTGATTGGTATGGCACTAAATAAGTAAATTAGTTTGGGTAGTATTGTCATTTTTATTATATTTGCTTGGCCTACCCATGAGCATTTTAAGTTTTTCCAATTGACTAGGTCTGATTTGATTTGTGTGGAAAGTGTTTGGTAGTTTAGTTCATATAGTTCCTATCTCTTGGCAGATAAATTCCCAAATATTTTATACTATCAACAGTTATTTTGAATGGAATTTCTTTTTGTATCTCTTGCTGCTGAACTTTATTGGTAATATATAAAAATGCTGATGATTTATGTGGATTTATTTTGTATCCTGCAACTTTGCTAAAGTTGTGAATTGTTTCTAGTAGTTTTTTAGTTGAGTCTTTAGGGTTCTCTACGTATATCATCATGTCATCTGCAAAGAGTGATAATTTGGTTTCCTCATTACCTACTCTAATATCTTTAATCTCTTTTTCTTCTCTTACTGCCAAAGCTAACATTTCTAAGACAATATTAAATAATAATGGTGACAGTGGTCAGCCTTGTTTCACTCCTGATCTTATTGGCAATGGTTCTAGTTTGACTCCATTACATATGATGCTTGCTGAAGGTTTTAAGTAGATACTACTAATCATTTTAAGGAAAAGCCCATTTATTCCTATACTCTCCAGTGTTTTTAATACGAATGGGTGTTGGATTTTATCAAAGGCTTTTTCTGCATCTATGGAGATAATCATATGGTTTTTATTAATTTGGTTATTAATATAATTGATTATGCTAATAGTTTTCCTAATATTGAACCAGCCCTGCATTCCTGGTATAAATCCTACTTGGTCATGATGTATTATCCTGGGGATGACTTTCTGTAATCTTGTTGCTAAAATCTTATTTAAAATTTTTGCATCAATATTCATTAGGGAAATGGGTCTATAGTTTTCTTTCTCAGTTTTCTCCCTACCTGGTTTAGCTATCAGCACCATATCTGTGTCATAGAAGGAATTTGGTAGTACACCTTCTTTCCCTATTGTTTCAAATAGTTTATATAGTATTGGGATTAATTGTTCTTTGAATGTTTGGTAAAATTCACAAGTAAATCCATCTGGCCCTGGAGATTTTTTCTTAGGGAGTTGATTAATAGCTTGCTCTATTTCTTTTTCCGAAATAGGGCTATTTAAATAATTTATTTCCTCTTCTGTTAATCTGGGCAATCTATATTTTTGTAGATACTCCTCCATTTCATTTACATTCTCAAATTTATTGGCATAAAGTTGGGCAAAGAAACTCCTAATTATTACTCTAATTTCCTCTTCATTGGAGGAAAGTTCTCCCTTATCATTTTTGAGACTAATAATTTGATTTTCCTCTTTCCTTTTTCTAATCAAATTAACTAAAGGCTTATCTATTTTGTTGGTTTTTTCATAAGACCAACTCTTAGTTTTATTTATTAATTCAATAGTTTTCTTATTTTCAATTTTATTGATCTCCCCTTTAATTTTCAGAATTTCCAATTTGGTATTTAATTGAGGGTTTTTAATTTGGTCTTTTTCTAGCTTTTTTAATTGTAAGCCCAGTTCATTAATCTTCTCTTTCTCTGTTTTACGCAAGTAAGCATCTAGAGATATAAAATTACCCCTTATAACTGCTTTAGCCGTGTCCCACAAATTTTGGTATGTTGTCTCATTGTTGTCATTCTCCTGGATGAAATTTTCGATTGTGTCTATCATTTGCTCTTTCACCCATTTGTTCTTCAGGATTAGATTATTTAATTTCCAAATAACTTGTGGTCTATTTTCTCCTGGCCTTATATTACATGTGAGTTTTATTGCATCATTATCTGAGAAGGATGCATTTACTATTTCTGCTTTTCTGCATTTGATTTTGAGGTTTTTATGCCCTAACACATGATCAATTTTTGTATAAGTTCCATGAACCCCTGAGAAAAAAGTATACTCCCTTCTATCACCATTCAATTTCCTCCAGAGATCTATCATACCTAACTTTTCTAGCCTTTTGTTAACCTCCCTAACTTCTTTCTTATTTATTTTGGAATTTGATTTATCTAATTCTGAGAGAGCAAGGTTGAGATCTCCCACTAGTATAGTATTACTGTCTATTTCTCCTTGCATCTCTCTTAACTTCTCCTCTAGGAATTTGGATGCTATACCACTTGGTGCATATATGTTAAGTATTGATACTGCTTCATTGTCTATGGAACCCTTTAGTAAAATGTAGTTTCCTTCCTTATCTCTTTTAATTAGATCTATTTTTGTTTTTACTTGATCCGAGATAAGGATTGCTACCCCTGCCTTTCTTTGTTCACCTGAAGCATAGAAGATTCTGCTCCAGCCCTTTACCTTCACTCTGTATGTATCTCTATGTTTTAGATGTGTTTCTTGTAAACAACATATTGTAGGATTCTGGCTTTTAATCCAGTCTGCTACCCGCTTCCGTTTTATGGGAGAGTTCATCCCGTTCACATTCACAGTTAAAATAACTATATCTGTATTCCCTGCCATCTTATTTACCCAGAGTTATGATTTTCTCTTCCCTTTCCCCTCTCTCCCTTCCCCCCTCCCCAGTACTTTGCTCTTGATGACCACCTCCCACCAATAATCCTCCTCCCTTTAGAGTCCCTCCCTCCCCTTTATACCTTTCCCCTAATCCTTCTATTAGTTTATCCCTTTCCTTTTCTCCCCTCCCTCCTACCTTCCCACAAGGAGGGTCAGGCCTTTCTTTGAAGCCAAATGTGTCTGATATACTCTCTTAGAGTCCAATCTAATGAGAGTAAGGTTTACACAATACTCATCACCCTCCCTTCTTTCCCTCAATTATATTAGATCTTCTATGTCTCTTTATGAGATTTTGCCTTATTTTACCTCCTTTATTTTTACTTTATTTTGCCTCCTTTCCCCCTTCCCCCCTTTTTCTTTTTCAGTATGGTATCCCTTCCACCTCTAATTTCTTTTCCATTATTATCAAAGAAAAATCAAATTATACTGCCATTCTTTAAAGGATACCTATAGTAGGAATATAGTTCTCAAGAGTTTTCCTTTTTACCTTTTTATGTTTCTCTTGAGTTCTCTATTTGGAGGTCAAATTTTTTGTTCAGATCAGGTCTTTTCATTAGAAATAGGTGAAATTCTCCTGTATCATTGAATGACCATCTTCTTCCCTGGAAGATGATGCTCATTCTAGCTGGATAACTTATTCTTGGCTGTAATCCAAGTTCTTTTGCCTTTCGGAATATCTGGTTCCAGGCCCTTCGATCCTTCAATGTGGAAGCTGACAGATCCTGTGTAATTCTAATGACAGTTCCTCGGTATTTGAACTGTTTCTTTCTAGCTGCTTACAATATCTTTTCCTTGGTGCGATAGTCCTGAAATTTGGCCACGATATTCCTTGGGGTTTTAATTTTGGGGTCTCTTTCTGGAGGTGATCGGTGAATTCTTTCAATGCCAATTTTGCCTTCTGATTCTAAAACATCAGGGCAATTCTCTTTCATGATTTCCTGGAAGATAGCATCCAGGTTCTTTTTTTCATTGTGGCTTTCAGGGAGTCCGATAATCCTTAAATTGTCTCTCCTGGATCTGTTTTCCAAGTCAGTTGTTTTTCCTAGGAGATATTTCATATTTTCTTCTATTTTTCATTTTTTTGTTTTTGTTTAACTGATTCTTGAAGTCTTATTGAGTCATTTACTTCTATTTGTTCAATTTTAATTTTTAAAGTATTATTTCCTTCAGTTATCTTTTTTAGCTCCTTTTGTAGCTGGCCAATTGAGTTTCTTGATTCAATGCATTCTTTTTCCATTTTGCCAGATTTATTTTTCAGTGAATTGTTGTCTTTTTCCAATTCACCAATTTTGTTTTTCAGTGAATTGTTGTCTTTTTCCAATTCACCAATTTTGTTTTTCAGTTCACCATTTTTATTTTCCAGTGAGTTGGTAATTTTTTCCAATTCACCAATTTTGTTTTTCAATGAACTGTTTTCTTTTTCCAATTCACCAGTCCTATTTTCCAGTTTTTGATATTTCTGTTGCCCTTATCTCAATTTATTTCCCCATTCTTCTTCTAGCTCTCTTTTGAGATTCTTAATGCAATCATCCAGGTAAGCCTTCTGAAAGGGAGACCAACTTAAGTCTGCCTTTGTGGCTTCATCTGGGATTGTTTTCATAATGTCAGGATCTGGGGACTGTTCTATTTTTTCTGCGTAAAAGCTTTCTATGGTGAGAGCTCTCTTCTGCTTCTTGCTCATGGTTTAAGGTTGGGATATTGGTCAAAAACAGAGAAAACTGCAATGATTTGTATTTGCCCTGGGGCAGTTTGCTGAGTTGACTTCCGGTCTGAGGCTGGTGGGGCTAGATTCGCACTAGGACCACGTTTTCAGCTGCTCTCAATCCACCCTTTACCAAAGGCAGATCTGCCAAAGCACCTGCCAGCAAGCAGAGCAAAGTGGCCCAGGCGTCTCCCAGGGGCTTCCTGGGTGCCCAAAATCCGCCCCTCTATCGCAGCCCTGACTTCCTTCCCGGCTGGAGTCTGATCGTGACCAGCGGCCGATTTCCCCTGAGGCTAACCTTCTCCGGAGTTCTTTCAAGGTAGATTTTTGATAGAAGTGCGTTGTAGTCCAAATGTTTGGCGGAGCCTTCACTCACAAACCAGTTCGAAGGCTCACTTTGTCTGGGTTTGAGGGAAGGTCCCAAAGGAGTTCACAGAGAAAGCTGTCTGCAGTTCGCCATCTTGGCTCCGCCCCCTCCCCCACAGTTTTTCAACAACACAAAAGAAGACTATTCATGGACATCACCAAAAAGTTAATATAGAAATTAGATTGATTATATACTTTGCATTCAAAAGTGGGAAAACTTTACCCAGTCAGTTGAATCAATACCTGGAGTTGGCTGTGGTTTAGGTCACAATTCTAATTCTTATTCTTCTTATTGAAGAAAATCAGACTTAAATTTTAAAAGTATGGGTAAAAACATCCAATTGTATAGTCATGACCTGAACAATATTCCTTATAAATATGAAGGAAAAGTGATGAATAAATCTCAGATTATATCTGATAGAAGAATGCCTGAAGCACCATGAACAGAAATTAATAATATTGTACAGGAGGAAGCAACAAAAAACATTCCAAAGAAAAAGAAGATCAAGGAAGCAAAATGACTTTCTAGTAAGGTTTTTACAAATAAATGAGGAGAAAAGGAAAACAAAAGGGAAAGATAATGAAGGCAGAATCCCAGAGAATTACAAGGACAAAAATTATTTTCTTAAATAAGTACTGCAAAGAAATAAAAGAAAACAACAGACTGGGGAAAATAAAAGATCTATCAAGAAAATTAGAGATATCAAGCGAATGTTTTATGAAAAAAATGGGCATGATAAAAGAAAAAGAAATGGTAGGGATTTAAAAGAAGTAGAAGAGATTTAGAATACCTAGAAGAATTATACAAGAAAATTCTTAATGCCATGATAGTGTAGTTACTCATCTAAAGTCAGACATTCTGGAGAATAAAGTCAAATGGACCTTAGGAAACATTTCTAATAATAAGGTTAGTGGAGGTCTTGGAATTCCAACTGAGCCATTTAAAATCCCAAAGTATGATACCATAAAAGTAATGCATTCAATATGCCAGCACTTTTGGAAAGCTCAGTAGTAGCCACTAGATTGGAAAAGATCAGTTTATGTCTCAATCCTAAAGAACAATGCCATAGAATATTCACATTACCTAACAATTGCTCTCATTTCACAGGCTAGCAAAGTTATACTTAAGATTCTGCAAACTAACTTCGGTAATATGTGAGCTAGATTTGGCAGAAGCACAGGCTGATTATTGAAGAGGCAAAGGAACTAGATACCAATTTGAAAACATCTTCTGGATTATGGAGAAAGGAAGGAGCTTTCTGCAAAGCATATACTTCTGCTTCATTGACTACACTAAGACTTTGTGGATCACATAAATATGTAGCAAATCTTCAAAGAGTTGGTAGTACTAGATCCTGAATACTTATATTCTGAGGAACCTATATGTATGCGAAGACTAACAAAACTGAAAATGGAATAAACTGGTTTAAGAATGTCAATGCTATATATTGCTACTTTATTTATTTAACTTATTTGCAGAGAGCATCATGCAAAATGCCAGACTGGATGAATCAAAAGTTGGAATTACAGTTGGCAGAATAAATATTAGCTATTCTGTTAGCAAAAAATAAAGAATTAAGAAATTTCTTGATAAGGGTGAAAGAAGGGGGGTAATAGAGGGCTCAAAGTTTAACTTCAAAAGCATTAAGATTTTGACAATTGGACCCATCACATCCTGGCAAATAAATGGAGCAAAAATGGAAGCAGTGCCAGATTTTATATCCCTGGGTTCAAATATCATTGCAGATGGCAACTGCAGTCATGAAATTAAAAGATGCTTGTTCTTTGAAAGGAAAGCTATAGCAAATCTGGAAAGTAAACTAAAAGGCACAGATATTACCTTGCCTACAAAGATTCTTGTAATCAAAGCTATGTTTTTATTGACCATTTCCAATTGTAGTGCTGTAGAAGACTTTTAAATTCCCTTGGACACCAAGGAGATTAAATCAGTCAATGTTGAAAGAAATTAATTCAGACTATTTATTGGAAGGTCAAATACTGAAGATGAAGCTTAAATACATGGATCATATAATGAGAAGACAGGACTTAACACATTATGTTAAAAATGATTGAAGGCAAAAGGAGGGGATAGCAGTGAATCTAATGAATAGGCAGGGTCCCAAAAGTAATATAAGCTTGGACAGACTTCAGGACAGCATAGAAGGACCTGGTATGGGTCAAAAAAGAGCCAGACTGAATAGTCCAACAAACAATGTCATTTAAAGCTCTCTGTAACTTGTAACTTTTGTAACTTAAAATATTTTTTAAACTTCTCTTCCTTCTGTGAACCTCATAAATGAGCTGTGCTGTCCTCATTAATGTTTTTCTCAAAAGACATTCCATCTCCATCGCTTTGACTTGGTTATAGCAAATCACAGAGATCCAGTCAGCAGAGATCCAATCCAGACTGACACCAGTGCCTAGAATTCTCTGTCCTTCATCTCTACCTCACAGCCTCCCTGGTTTCCATCAAGGATCAAACTAAATACCACTCTTTCCCATCTCCAGGTGCTAGTGCCTTCCTCTGTGAGATTCCTTTCCATTTATTCTACATCTCTCATGTAGTTAGTTATTGACATCTTACCTCTTCACTTATGATGTAAATTCTAAGGGAATATTTTTACTTTTCATTTTATCTTCAGAGCTTAGTCTAGTGTCTAGACCTAGTGTCATAGGAGATGTTTATTTATTGATTTTTGACTGACTGACAGATTGATAAAATAGATTCCAAAAAAATTGAATAGTCATTCCTGAGTTCACTAAACCATTATTATTTTCTCTATTCTTCTACACAGCAATACTATGGTTTGATCTCCTTGATCTAATAATAAAATGAAAAACATAAAAAAATTAATCTAATGTACAATGTGAGATCATTTGGTAGAATGTTCTTTCTTTGAAGGCAGAGAATGTTTCATTTTGATATTTTTATTCACAACCATCTATCACAGTGATTGGTATAAAAGAGACACTTAGTAAAATAAGTGCTTGTTGATGGATTGATTGACTGACTGACTTTTACATAGAAATACATATTGTCTGATATAAGTTGGACATATATAATCTGGAAGTAGAATGTGTCTAACATGGTTGTTTGCACATAAAGTATAGTAATTAAATATTTTAAATTACATCAAAAGGAGCTAAAAGGAAAAAACATAGCATGTTAGAAGATTAGCTTAAGAATGTTAGAAACAACCTCAAAATAATTTTGCAAAATATCATTTATTAAACGCTTGCTTCATGGTCTAAGGAGTTCTCACAGGGTATTAGTATTTGAATGTACCTTTATACAGTGCCTAACTTATCTTTCTAACTGAATCAGTAAATTTTGGCATGGAAGCCATTTAAACTTCCTAGCAAGACAGTGACTTTTTGGATCATCTCTGTCAAAGAATACAGGTATTTGTTTAAGTATCCCCAGCCACAAGGATGGGGTTAATGGGTGGGGCAGTCTATAAATGTTCTCTGATATAGATTGATTGTTTGTAGCAACTAAATCATTAAAAAAACAAGAATATATCCAATTACATATCACCTAAAATTAAGTTTTACGAAATTTTGAAGGTTCCCCCTCAAAACAATTTTAAGTTACCACAGACTAAAGCTATTCTCCAATAGCAGAGGTACTAGCAAAGTCATTAGCAGCAATCTGTTATTGCTTATTTAGTCACAGATGAATCAACATGCTGCCAGCATTTCTCTGAAACATGGTTGGGAGAGACACAAACACACACAAAAAATAGAGGAATCTCCAAAATGGATACCAGCACAATACTTATATAATTGAGTATAATGAGACAACCTATCTCAGATACTTTTCACCTGCCATTATGCCTGCTTGGATATCAGACAATGGCCTCTTTGAAGACACTTTTTAGAAACATAAAAATAATGTATCTCCACCTTTGCAACTAGGGATGAATAGCACCAACTAAATAAGTTAGCCTAATAATCTTCAGAGTTTTATAGCTTCAGTAAGTGTGTAAAATTGTTGTCTTTTGTTTCATTTCTTTTGCCTAAGTTTATTCATCCAGAGCATTTGTATCACTCTAAGAAGTAAGTTTTTTGCCCTGGGCAGAGTTTATTTTTATCAATTAATATATATTTACTGAGAGCCTATAGTGTGCTAAAGTCATATAATCCTAGGGTCCTTGCCTTCACTGCTCTCCCCGTATAATCAGGAAGATAATATATAGCTACATGAAAGAAATTTAGGTACAAGTCAGCATACAATAAAAGGTAAAGGAACATATAATTGAATAAATTAATAATAAAACACTTCTTAAGTGATTACTTTGGGCCAGGAATTGTGTTAAACTGTAAGGACAGAAAGGCAAACTAGCAAGAAAATCTCTATCCGCAAGGAGCTTATATTCTTATAGTGGATGACAATACATAGAGGGGGGTGAACAGGGTATACCCATGGAGACAGGGTTTGGAAATGATTTCAGATAAGATATTTTTTTAAAAAAAACTAACTTATAAGAAAGCCTAATGATCTAAGAGCAGAAGCAAAAGATCCAGAGAGAGGGTATGACTCAAGGGCAGAGTTTAAGGGACTCTAGAAGAAAAGGATTAAGGATGATGGATAGAGTAGATGCAACATGAAGGAAATGGAAATTACTGGGAAGTGACCATAGATTGGTGCATGCATTTGAATGTCAGGTATATGCATTTCAGAGAAGCAAAAATCATTGGATTGATTGAGAAAGATGGCACAGAGGTATTTGAGCTAGAACTTGAAGGTTGCCTATAACTTGTCTTATAGAAAAGGAGAGCTTTCCAGACATCATATGAAGGATATGAGCAAAGCAAGTATGAAAAAAGATATGTTCAGTACAACCAATTTGAGTATAGGATTCATATATGTATTCTCAAATACCCAAAAGTAGACATAATTTCATTGCTTTAGGTGATTTCTTTAGTGACATATATCCATTAATATTGGTTTGGCCTATAGGATTCTCACTGTGCCCTCTCATAAATTTGCAGAAAAAGACCAGCCAATGTCCAAAGAGTCTTCCTTGTTTTCTCTTTGGAGAACTGGGACTGTCCATCAATTAATCCTCTCTCACGACATGACCAAGCCAATCTTTATTTCTGCATTTCCTTGCAGCTTTGTGTGAACAATCCATTAATTGTAATGTGCTACTGCTCTTAATGCTATCACTTTTCCAAAGTATTTTGGATAGTCTCCAGGTTTAGTTCTTCAGAAGAAGAGATAACCAATAGCAGTGTCACAGTGTAGCCACAGTTAGAGCTTCCAGCAGCATATGGAAGCATCTAGCAGAAAGCACCTCAAATAAGAGAAAGTAAGGATAGGAGAAAATTATTTAAGATTAATTCCTTGCCTAAAACAAAAAGATATCAATATGGAGACTGTTGCTCTGTAGATTGTTCTTTATGTTAAATTTATCAGTCTTGTCTAGGTTTCATTAGAAATTTCAGATCAATTGTCCCATCCTTAAATCTAGAAATTATGTGTGTGAACAGAAAGGTCCTGGGGTAGATTAAGAGGTCAGCTGAGAGAATAAGAAAATGTTTAGGTTTCTATTTCATTCTGCAAGTGGAAAAGGTAAAATAAAAAAAATCAGTTTTTCCCCTCTACTAGAATTCTTATTTGTATAATTGTCTGCTTATGAACCCTGATTAGGTAAGATCATTTCCCCAACCTTGCTTTTCCTTCACAACCAGTGTGTTCTTCTTCCTTTCTTTTATCCATTTTTTTTCCTTAATAACATCAAGACAATACAAAAACCACTCCCAGGCATTGTCTAATTTGACTCCCATCATGATATTACTGTTCAAAAGTGACAGTATCATTTCTCTATAATTAAATCTCAATATTTTTTTCCTTAGTCATTTATCATTATTCATTCTTAGTTATATTTTTATATTTCTCATAATTTCTGTGTTTGAACATCGAAGTTACTCAGCAGTTCTTGTCTTTTCATTAAGAATTCTTGGAAACTTCTATTTCCTAAAGGAGCATTTTCCTTTATAGCATTATACTCAGTTTTGCTGGGCAAACTCTTCTTGGCTGCAAGACAATATCCTTTGCTTTCTGGAATATCCTCCAAGTTCTCTACCCCATTATTGTGGTGACTGCTAAACTGTGTGTGATCCTGATTGTGAATACTTAAAACTTAAATTCTATCTTTCTGGCTCATTACAATATTTTTTTCTTTGATTGGAAACTCTGGATTTTGATTATGATGTGGCTGGAAATTTTCATTTTGAGATTTCTTTCAGGAGGACTGGTAGATTCTTTCTATTTCCATTTTGTTTTTTTTGGTTCTAAGCTATCTGAGCAGATTTTTTTAAGATTTCAAAAAATATGATGTCTAGGACCTTTTGGGGATGGAAGGTAATAGTGTTCAAATGATTCCTAATGTTTTCTCCCCAATCTGTTTTCCAAGTTAGTTGATATCACTGAGTTCTTATATTTTCTTCTATTTCTTTCATCCTTTTGACTTTGCTTGGATATTTCTTTATGCTTCATAGTCATTGGCTTCTATTTGGTCATTCTAATTTTCAAAGAGTTTGCTGCTTGGGCAATGTTTTGTATCTCTTGTGCCAAGCTAATAATTCACTTTCTAATTCCTTTTCCCACATAACTCTCATTTCTTTTCCATTTTTTCTCACAAATACACTCATTCCATTTATAAAAACATTTTTTTAACTCCCTTTATCTCTTTCAGGAAGATAGTTGACTTTATGCCCAAACCATTTTATTGTCTAAAGCAATGCTTGGCCATGTTTTAGAGTCATTCTCCTCTTTGTTTTCTTCTTGGACATACCTATCACCTTATTCATTATGATGTTTCTTTGTCCATATTCAGGATTGGTTTTGTCATTACTTTCTCAAGTATCAAGTTCTGTGTTATTCTAGAATCTCAGAAACAAGATAGGGACCTTTATGAATTTAGTGCTCCCAAAGTGGTCCGATATAAGGCAAAATCTGATTGCTCCTCATCCCCCCTTGTCTGAGCACTATAAGTTCCTGAACTAGATTAGGACGTGAGCAAGAATAGACTATTTTCAACAAGCTGGAAAGTTCTGTTAGCTCAAAGGGACAGAGTTTTAGGCTCTCTTTTGTCTGGAATTCTCACCCTGGTTATTCCTATACCAACTGGTCTAGCTTAATAGAGACCCTGCTTTGCGTCTAAGGTCTGAGCCATACTATTGCTGCTGCTATTTGGTTTCTTCTTTCTTTTTTATATATTTTTATTTCATTAAAAATTTCTCAATAACATATTTAAAATATTTAACATTATTTTTTGCAGATTTTGAATTTCAAATTTTCTTTCTTCTTCCTGCCCCTCCCCAAGTCAATGATAATCTAAGCAATATGATATCAATTATACATGTGAAGTCTTACAAAACATATTTCCCATTAGCCACATTGCCAAAAAAAACCCACACACACATATATATACACAAACCCAAGAAAAAATATAAAAGTAAGCTTCAGAGCTCATCAGTTACCTCTGGAAGTGTTTAATATTTTTCATTATGGCTCCTTTGGAACTGAATCAAATTGTTGCCTTGATCAGAGTAATTAACTCTTTCACAGTTGTTCATACTTACAATGTTGCTGTCACTGTATATAATGTTTCTCTTATTCTTCATACTTTGCATCAGTTCATATTCCCTCTGAAATCCTTCTTTTTATTTCTTATAGCACAATAATATTGAATCATAATCATGTGCTATAAATTGTTCAACCATTGAACAATTGATATATATCTCCCTGATTTTCAATTGTTTGACACTACAGAAAAAGGAGTTGCCATAAATATTTTTGCACAAATAGGCCCTTTTCCCTTGTCTTTGTTCTCCTAAGGATAAAAAGTCAATAAAAAGTCAATAGTAGTATTGTTAGGTCAAAGGGTATGCACAGTTTTACAGCCCTTTAGATAAATGAACATCCTCGTTTCTCCATACACAACCCAGGCACTCCTTCATTGGGAAAAGTACTGACCAGCACAGGTCCCCTTCTCACATCCTCAGCCCAGAATTGGATAATGGATGACAAAGCCACCAAATATCAATTATTCCCTTCACGTGTGGGCGTGAAGGTGCCTTGAAATGGGTCTAAGACCTCTTCTTGTCTTAATATACAATCCTTCCTAGATTCAGTATACTCCTGTAGCTCCACATCTCCAGGATCAAAAGACTGCCTTGTCTGCCTGCCTATGCTGAACTGCACAAAGGCCTCAAAATGACTTTTTCTGGATTTCTCTTATCAGAAGTCAGTCTGGTATACTTTCTAGCTCCTTTAGGAGAAGTTTGTGAAGAGGAGCCCCAGCGCATTGTTTCCTAATACTCTGTGATTTTAATTTCACTCCCCTTCTCTGTCTTTTTTATTTCATAGTATCTTACATATACTATAGGGAGTATTTTAATAAATACTGGCTGCTTGGAATGGAATTATATATCCTCCAACATATCTTTTATAACTTTTTACTTGCAAGTCATTGTTGCTAAAGTCAACCCACACAGTCCAGCTCTCCAATGCCAATTCACAGAACATGAAATACTCATTTTGTAAATAGAAAGAATAGGCAGTCTATGTAATATCTATTCCATAGTATATAAATTGGAATATTCAATTAGGATGCAAATATAAATATGTAGGAGGATACATGGGATAATCTTGTTTTTCATTTATACCTATTATTTCATTAATGAATATTACTTAGTACAATGTTTGATCCACAGTAAGAGCTTAGTACATGTGTTGCTGCTGCTGTTGTTATTGTTGATGGTAGTGATGGTGGTGGTGTGGAAGAAACTCTATCAATTTATGGAAGAGCCTATTGTGCAAGTCATAGTTTTTGAGAATTGCTTATTAAAATGAGAGGTTAAATAACTTCCTAATGTCACATAGCCTGTATATATCTTCTTGACAACAAGCTTACTTCCCTGTTAGTAGCTCTTGAATGAAGGAAAATAAGCAGACACGCCAACCCAAATTGAAGTCCTATCCAATTCATTTTGTACCCACAGACCAATCAGCTACCTTCAGTCTCAATCAAATACCATTCCATTGGGACAGAGACAAAGCAAATAGCAAAGAAATAAAATAATTGAATAATTTTCTGCCCCCATAAACAAAGAAGTTCAGCCTCCCACCGATTTCCAAAATAGTAGAGAAGGGAGAACTCTCTGTGCAATTCACACAATGAGATGAGGAAAGATCAACTCCAAATTGACTCTCAAAAACAAACAAAAAGCACCAAACGTGCTATGTTTGATCGGGTTTTTTTTAACATTTTATTCATTACTTTCTTAAGTCTACATAGCCAACAAAAAATAAATCAAACCCTAATTTGTCACAGTTGCCAATTTTCCAAGGTGTAAATATTTACCTTTAAAACTGAACAAATGGCTCTCAAAAGTTGGCTGGAGCTGGCTTCAGCATGCCCTTGGGATTTACCTCATACTTGCAATACTAGTGAAGCTAACCTCTCTCAATATTTTGTAATGCCTCATTTTCACTTCTCTTTGTCTCTCCATCTGCTATACTCTACTTCTGATGCTACAATTCACTGCTTCTTTTTCTGAGATACTGAATAGAATTTCTTCCTAGGGTTAGGAAGTTGAATTGGGGGGTGGGAGCAAGGGAAGGGAATTGTTGTTGCTCTTTTGTGAGGCTTCCCTAATTCTCCATATCTGGAAGCCTAATTAACATATTTGCAGTCCTGCTTTTAGAAATGATTTGCTATTCCTAGTTGATAGGAAAAAGGGTCACTCGGGATTTTTCTGCTCAACTCACATCCATTCAGTACAAAATACCTCAGTCTCCATTCTAAGTTTGTTTAAGATGAGCAAATGCCTTTCTATTCCCTTAAATCTCTTAGCTCTTAATTTTAAATTATCTCCCATCAGCTAATACCTAAATTAGATAAATTACTTTGAAGATTCTGCAAGCCTCAAGGAGTCACTTAACAGTAGAAATGGAATGAACTCTTGACTTTTGCCCTGCTTTCCTGGTGCTATGAAAAATGCCCTTGCTCCTCTTCTTCCAAATAAAATAATTCAGAAACATAATTAGGAAACACAAAGATTATTTTAAAAACAGACTTGAAAGTGAAAAGCTCAATTGAGATAAGTCCCTGAAAGATCTTGCTGCTTACCTGAAGCTTATCTGACATTCCAAACGCTTGAAATCACTTCTTCCTCCATTTTTCTTTTTATGCTTCCCAGCTGAGCTAGGGGCATCTTGAAATATCACATGAGCTGAAATTTCCTTGGAAGAGAAGCAATTGAGAATACATCATAGACTCAGGTGAAAATCCAGAACAGAACACTGCAGATTTGACGACAGACTTTCAGACTTATTAAAAACCCACTTGGACTGTGGAAATCGAATGACTAGCCTAGTAGATAGGTTTCAAAGATACTTTCAGCCCATGCTATTTTCACCAGCATCTCTTTCCTTTTGAATGCCAAAAGGATAAAACATTTAATGGCAGTGACCAGCAGCATCATGAAGCATACTAAAATGTTTACTTCCTTGCAGTATTCATTCTTTGGATCTGGCATATTTTTTTCCAGAGTCTGGCTTCATTGCTTACTGATAATTTACACAAAGAAGAATTATGGCAGGGTTTTTCAATGACAGAAATTGAAGAAGGAAAAAAAAAGGAGACTGTGACAAAAGAGTTAGTAAGAAATAAGGGAGGTATGAATACATGAACGTCTTCAGGTTGGTTGTGTTTTTGTTTTGTTTTTTTTTTCCTCCTAAATCTGCATTCATTTATTTTCTTTTAACAAATATTTTCTAGATACCTAGGACAAACAGAACACTAAGCTAAGAGCAATGAAGGGTGCAAAGTTCATGAGTCATGATTCATATTCTGTTTTCTAATGCTTAAATTTAAAAACATTTGTACAACCATGTCTGCATTGCTATGTCCCTTTTATTTTTGCCATAGATTGAAAAACAGATCCTGCTTAATTCATCTGATCCAAATGATGGCTCTAAATAGTTAGAGAAAGGCAAAGCATAATGAGCCATTTCCCCTCCATTTTTTCTACAACTAAAGAATCAAAAAGGACATTTTGCAATGCTGGAAAGTAAAGGAGCAAACAGTGTAGTGTGATTGGAAAAGGATAGAGACAGAAAGAAAGTGGACATGGAATAGGGAGAAAAGAGAATGAGGTGGAGAAAAAGGAGAAGAGGAAAGGCTAAGGATTGTTTCTTATAGAAAGTTTTTGTTTTTGTTTTCCCCTGAGCTATAGTTACTTGCTGTCCTCAAACTATTTTGCATTTACTCATCTGTTAATGTTAAACTCCACAGTAGAAACTTTTTAAAGGATTATTGTTTTTTCTCCTATCCATAGTATCTAATAATGCCTTGAAGGTTGAAAGTTAATCCCTGTTGAATAAGGGGCAATTAAATAATACAGTGGATAGAGCACCACCCCTAAAGTCAGGAGGATCTGAATTCAGATTTGACTACTAGCTGTGTGACTCTGGGTAATTCACTTAACCCCAATTGCCTTGCCCTCCTCCAAAAATCAGATTAATATTTGTTGCATGAAATAAGAAAGAGAAAGACAGAGATGGACAGAGAAAGAAAGAGGTAAAGTTAAAAAGAGAGAATTGAGAAAGAGCCAGACAAATATCAGAGAATATACTAGGGTAGTGGGTAAAGAGGGGCTTTATAACTTTTTATTTGAGCTAAAGAGGGAAAAAGTCAAATCCAAATGCAATAATAAATTCTCATTCTAAACATCGGCATATCATAGATTTCTACTTACCAAAAAGCAACTTATTTATCTGTAGGCTCTATGTGCACAATGTGAATATCTCAGTAGTTGAAAGAGAACTGCTCTCATATCCAGTATATATTATGACAGCCAGTTGGAGACAAGATTCTGCCCATTTCATTTGGTCACTTCGGATGTCAGTGAGTTCTGATGATATATACATAACCAGGTGCTGCTCTTAACTAGGTATCATTCTACACCTATTGCTCAAATAAATTTAAACGGCATCTTAAAGCAAAGGAGACACTGCCGCAGTAACATTGACAGAAGACCTAGCTATTAAGCTGTCTACAGACTCTAGAATCAGTGAAATGTTTGACAGCCACAGGGACAAATATGTATTAGCAACATTGTTTAATCCATGTTTCAAGGGCAGAATTTGAAACCATGCTTTTGGCCCATGCAGGCACTGATCCCTGGAAGGATACTGTCATAAATAAAATGCCAGGGGCCATGCCATTATATCCTCCTCTTCCCCTCATCTCTTTCCCCAATTCCCCCAGGCAAAGTATATCTCATGAAGCAGAAGAGACCAGAGTTCCCAGAACACATGAAGTGGAAGAAAAGTCATCAGAGTGACAATGCCCATAGCCCTGGGGCCACATATTATCAGCTCTTAGTAAAGCAGCAAAACTCATTCTGTCCCATTGTTGGAAGCAAGCCTAATATTTAGCATGATGAAATATCTATAAGTTTCACTGGGCATCCCCTTCCACAGCCAACAATGGAGGCAATGACTTCTGCAAACTCAGACGGTAGACCCAAGCTACCCATTATTCTCCACAACCTGAAATAACATGGTTATTCTTCTTAGGTTCATGGGGATAAAAACAATACATTGATTCAATATAGACAACAGCAGATAGACCTTTGCTATCTTAATTTGCATTGAAATGCAGAAGGTCTTAATCTGGGGTCTATGAACTTTTAAAAAAATTTTAATGTTTGGATAATGATATTTTCAATGTAATGATTTAATAGGATGAGTTTTGTCATTTTATTTGGGATATTTTAAAATTTCATTTTAAGAAGAGATCCGTAGAATTCACCAAACTATCCAGCAAGTCCAGGACACCAAAAATGTTTAAGAAACTTTACTGCAGAAGGATCCTAAAGAAGTTGTAGTGGTGGTTGTGTTTTTCCCAAATTCAAATTTCAAACCAAGCTTCACATCATCCATGCAGGACTTACATGTATGTTGGTGTGGGACATACCAAATGAATCCCATGTTTCAGGAGGCTCTACCTTGTACAATAAGATGAATAATCTTTATAAGAATAATTTTGGAAGTTGAGCCATATGTCAGTTTCTTTATTTTAGTTTATTTTCCACTATAGGATATGGTACTAAAAAATCAGAAAGTAAGCAGGAACTGAGCTAAGAAAAAAATTGTAGTTAATCATTAGTGCTTTCTTATAAAAGCAGAGTCTTTGCACAGCATACAGTATTTCTATTTTTGTGCAGTAATTATTTAAAAAAATCCCCTTCTTGTTCTTCTTCCAATCATTTGACTGGCAAGCTGACAAACAGAATCAAACATTTCTCTAAGTCAGATCTCAGAGGAGTATTAAAGGAAACCTGAAGGAAAATGGAAATAGGGAGAAAATAAAAAGTGGGATCACAAAGAGGTGGGTGGGAAAAAGAAATGTGTGACAAACATGGGCAACGCTTATCCGAGGTAATGGTTCAGAATAAAATCTGAACTTTTCAAAGAACACCCTTGGTTGAATCTGACAACTAAAGTTAGAACAAACTGATATACAGTCAGTAGGAGATACTTTGTGGTCCCAAAGGGCTGGTCCTCCAGAGAACTAAGTCTACAACAAAGGTGCTTAACAAAAAGAAAGAAAGAAAAGAAAAGCCTGGATGAATTGCTTTTCTCACACTGGCCCCTTCCTGTATAAATTGTTAGAAGAAACCATCATAGTGGAGATCTTAATTTGGGTGTGTTCCTAATGGCTCAATATTTTGGTCAATGGCTTTTGTTGGTCAGTGTAACAGAATCAGTTAGAAAACTGATCATTCCTTGCACAACTAAAAAGTACCTTGAAATAAAAAAAGTATTTGTTTTTTCTAAGATGGACAGCACTTTGACTACTTATTAAACAATTTTTCAATCCCAGAGACAAAGTAATCCATTCAGTCACTGAGATACAACTAAATCTTTTCCAGTAGTGACTGGGCTATATTGACTTGCCAGGCTGAACAATGCACCAGAGAGACAATCACTTGACAGCACACTTGATGTGACACCACATCCCTGTCAGGTCTCTAAATATCATGTTCTCCTTGCAGTGTCACTTAACTGTCAGATGATATAGTCTGAGAGTTGTAACGACTTGCTTTTACCTGAGCACAGGCTTTGAAGAGATGCTATACTGTAGCAGGCTGGCCAAAATTTCATTTTCTTAGCAAATCTACTCCGTTTTCATTTCTGCCAATTATAATGCATGAAATAGATACTCTTACTGTGGGTAAATTCTAATTCACCCAATATGAGAATTATAGGAGCATAGATTTAGTGATGGAAGAGATCTCAGATATAGACCATTCCAAATCCCTCCTGATGCCAATGAAGATGAACACTGAGAGGTAAAAACACAAGCTCAAAGTTATACTGGTAAATGAGTTGTAGAGTCGGGATTTAAAGGATTCCAAATTCAGTATTCTTGCCACTATACTTCCTCATTACCTCAAACAAGGCTAAAATATGAATGAATTTAACTCAAATTTCCAGCCATATCTGGAGCACTTTGCTTGCTGCTGAATATGTAAAGAGACTCTAAATTGATAATGAAAATTAATACTGACTCATCATTATGTGCCACAGTAAAGGACAGAATTGTTTTCTGAGAGAGACAGACAAAGACAGAGACAGAGAGACAGAGAGAGACAGAGACAGAGAGGGAGGGACGGAGGGAAGGAAGGAAGGAAGGAAGGAGGAAGAGGGAGATGGAGAGGAAGAGAGAGGGAGAGGGAGGGAGAGGGAGAAGAAGAGGAAGAGGGGAAAAGAAAGGGAAGGAGAAAGAGGGAGGGAGAGGAAGAGATAGGGAGAGAAAAGGAGAGGGAGAGGGAGAGGAAGAGGTGGGGAGAGAGATACAGAGAGAATTGGAAACAAAGACAGACACAGAGACTGAGACAGAGAAAAAAAAATAGAAAGGCAGAATAAAAAAACAGAGCAAAGACTGTCAGAAAGACAGAGATAGAGAAATACAAATTCATGGTTCCAGACTTTCTTTAGGACTGATTCCAGAAGAAGAGAGAGAGAAAGATTTCTGAAGCTGCAAACATATAGAGGCAACTAGCAGCTTTCCAGCATGGCCCTGATTTCTGGCTTGCTTTCCTAGAAACTTTGAAGAGTTACTCTTCTCTTGGGTGAAATTAGTGTCTCTCTCTAAATTCAGAAGGACTTATCTGCTCTGGTGTACTTTTCTAATAAATTCTCATCTGGAAAACGTCTCCAATTTCCATTTGCCATTTTGCTTAATTAATGAGTTAGTATTTGCTTTTTGTGAAGATGATTTGTGTAACCAGGACAAAGAGTGAAGGGAAAAGAAACCACTCAGGATCAAGGTCTTTTTCCTGTTTCCCTCAAAGTAGCAATAGCAATTTTTTTGTATTTATTAACCACCTATTTTGTGCCCTGTAGTGCACTAGGAATGCAATGAAAGTCAAAAAGTTGCTGGCTTCAAGGAACTTATCTTCTAATAGAGAGACATCGTGCAAACAACTATGGCCAACAAGATATATTTAAGGAAATAATTTCAGAAGGAAGGCATTAGAATTACAGGAACCAGGAAAGTTTTCTTGCTGAATGTGTGCTTTTAGCAAAAATTTGAAGAAAAGCAGGGAAAGCAGAAGATAGAAACAAGGAGGGAGACCATTCCACACATAGGAAAGAACCAGAGAAAGTTGGGAGTTATAAGATATAATGTCTTGTGTAACATAGATCAAGAAGACCAATGTCACTGGATTGTAGAGCACATGGAGGAAAACAAAGTATAAATAAGAAGACTGGAAAGGAAGGAGAACAGCAGGTTATAATGGGCTTTAAAAGTCAAACAGGGGATTTTATATTTGATCCTTGAGGTAACAGGGAGCCACTGAAATTAATTGAAGGAGGGGAGCTGTTTTATGATCACGCCTATCCTTTGGGAAGATCAGGTTGGCAGCTGAGTGGCAGATGGACCAAAGAGGGAAAAGTCTTCAAGTAGGGAAACCAACTAGTACCGTATTGAATATTTCGGGCTTGGAATGATGAGCAGGATTCCAGAAATATTTATCAATGCCTCTTGTGCTGCCTTTAAACAACTAATGGAGATGTGCACACATATCTTATATGAGCACATAGATTTTTACAGAAAAAAAAAAGCTTCTATTTCAACAGTATTCGGAGGAGGTAGCCAAAATGAACCAGATAAGAGGAAGCTGCCACTGGAAGAAGTAAAGAAAAAGAAACCTGGCCTCTTTGTTTATTTGTAAATAATTAAATACCCTCCTGTTTCAAAGAATCTCTCATTTTAAATGAAAATGAGACTAAGGAACTTAATGAATTTTAAGTGCTAAATTAAAAGAGCATATAAATTGGGATTATTCATGGATTTGATTTTAACCCTGGCACTTCTAATGCTCTGTTAAACACCAAATAGCTACATCATCCAATGTAAATATCCAGAATCTAAAAATGATCAATATTTTGTTTGTAATCTGAAAAAAAATAAATTTCTATTTAAAACATGCAATAATCCAAGAGGTTTGTATGGAGCCAATGATGTTGCAAAGTCTGACTCAAAAGATGGAGACACGATCTCCTGTGCTGACAAAGAACTAGCCCATTCCATCTAGGTCGATGATCTACAGGTGCAATTAACCTTTTGTGATGATGTCAGCGGGGATCCAGGCTTGGCGAAGAATGCTGCAAACTTGCCAACTCCATCCAGCTGCCAAGTGTGTAACCAGGTCCTCGCCAAACCATCCAGGAAGAAGAACTGAAGCACTACTGCAAAGGCCTATGCCCAGTGGTGGGCTGAAAGTGGCTGATAATGAATGAGTGATGATGGTTAACCAGCATTATTCTCCTATCCCTCGAAAGATGATGGTCCTGAGCCAATGCATCCTAGCCCTGACAGGAAATCACACGACCATGCAGCAAACCAACTTTGACAGCAGACTGACAGCTTCCAATTCTCCAGCCAGTGCTTGGGCACAGCTCAGACCAGAAGGCAAGGAACAGACTACCCACTGCCGAAGTCACTCAGAGTAGCCCTTTCCACTAGTTGACACCTGGCACTATCTGGTTTGGCAGTCAGGTGCTATGACAGAAAACGGTGAAAGGATATCAGGATGAGAAACTATGCTGAATTCAGAAGGGGGAAGGAACAAGGGAAAATAGGGCAGGTTTCATAAAGTGTCTTTTCTCACTAATTCACCAGCATCCTCAGGAAGATTAAATGAAGAAAGAAGCTATTGATCTGTGAAACATAATCTAATTTCAAAAGAAAAACTCTCTTGATGCTGCACTCATTCACTGGGTGGCAACAGCAACAATCTGGTCACTTGCCGCCGGGCAGTTTTTCCAGGACTTAACTGTTCTCTGTTATATTCACAATAAACCTGCCTCCTAGAAACAGGCAGTCTCCTTTCGTGAGGGTAAAAGCAAAAGAAACAAAGTTATACAAAAGAGTGAAGACTTGACCTAACTTTGAGATGACTATTGTCCTGATTCAGCAGTTATTTGCTAAAGGGGAGTACTGTCAATCAAATTTATATTATACATGCCTTTATATGTAAATTATAATGTGTAAATAGATGCATATATAATAAATATGTAATAAATACATTATATATGTGCATATATATATGTATGTATGTATGTATATGGGTATGTAAAGGGTATGTAAATGTGTATGTGTATTTGGGCAATTAAGGAACTCTGGGCCAGGAGTCAGGAAGACCTGAGTTCAAATCCAGCCTCAGTCATTTACTAGCTTTGTTACACTGCATACCTTAACCCTGTTTACTTCAGTTTTCTCATCTATAAAATGAGTTGGAGGAAGGAAATGGCAAAGCAGTCTTGTATCTCTGCCAAAAAGCCCCAAAGGGGGTCATAAAGCATCAGACAAAACTGAAACAGTTGAACAATAACAATATTTATATATACATGCATATACTTACACATGATTTATACACATATAAATATATTACATATTTTACTATATTATATATATGCAAGTGTGTATATATGTGTGTATGCACCTATATACATAGGCACCTGTATGTGCATCTGTGTATGTGAGGATATACATGTGTATATATATATATGTGTGCATATAAAGATATGTATATGTATGTATGCATGTGCAGATATGTGTATATATACATAAAGACACATTCAGACAGATGCACATAGAGATGCCTATGTGTATAGATACATACATAAATATATGTATATGTTATATACATACTTGCATATATGTAATATAATAAAAATACACAATATATGTGTGTATATCCAATGTGTGTGTACAAAAACACTATATATATAATATACATACATATATATACATACACACATGTACACACATGTACATATCAGTGAATCATGATTGTACACTTGTGTTGTTATACTGATACTAACCCAAAGGCACACACACACACACACACACACACACACACCCTTGGGACCTCTAAAGAGCCTTCTTATCCTTTGCACCCAAGTTTGGTCTTAGGGTTTTTGAGGGGAACCCCTGGAATAATGACTCGCCACTGCAAGTCACATCCAAATGTTCAGAATATGCATTTCCTGTCAGGAAGAACATTTTTTCCTTCATACTTTTATTAGCTGTGTTTTATTAGGCGCATTGCTCTTGTGACTCTGCCTGCAGCTCCAGCAGCAATGCCATTAGCTCCAGCTGATGCTTCACCCCCTCTCCTTGTGGCAGAGGTAAAGGCACCACAATAAAAGCAATACCAATAAACAGCACATTGCAGAAAATTAATAAGCAATGCACTGATGAATTGTTGGCAACCAGTAGAGACTATTGAACAGATAACCCTTAGAATCCAGTCATCCTCACTTCAGTTTGCTAAGTGAGGATTTAACAGTCTCTATAGCAGGTTGCACAATGGAGGGAAGAAAGTGTTACAACATTAGATGAAGGACAGAAACATAACTCCTGAGTGAGTTGCTGTAATTTCCTGACACTTATGAAAGAGGTATCATTGCCCTGTAGTAAGTAACTGGTGTATTGCTCCTTTCTCATACCTTGCAGATATGCTTCAGACAAACGCTTACAATTTCACTTCCAACAAATATTGCTTCTGATGTGTCTGGAAAGGCGAAGTGAAGAATGTCTGGAGGCTGGGGGATGAACAATATGACCTCTAGATGTTCCTTCCAGTCAAGTATCTCCAAGGAGGAAATGATTTCTTATGCAAATATTCACGAAATATTTCAGACTGATAACTTTCAAAGTAAAATGCAATTAGTATTAGGAGCATAAAACAAGGTAGATGGTTTTGTTTCAAAAGGCTTCTGAGTTTCTATAAAATAAAATCTGTAAATATGCAGTGATATGATTTCCTGAACAATAGGTCTTGATCCTTGCCTGGTTTTATTCAGTTCAATACAAATCAGCAAATTTCCATCAGGAACCTATCATGTGCATGAATGCCTGGGTGGCAGTAGTGGATACAAAGCCAGACGCAGAGTCAGGAAAACCTCAATTCAAGTTCCACCTTCAATATGCACTGACTGTGTGGTCAAGGTCAAGTAAAATAATCTCTCAGTTCCCTAAGCAACTCTCTAAAACTAGACATTAATGATTTGTAGAAGTTAGAGGAAGTGTTCTTAACCTCAAGTTATTTATACTAATTAAATCACAGGTTCAAGTGTCCCCAACCCAAAGCTTCCTGGGTATTACTTTGTCACTAAATCCTCATTATTCACAAACCTACAATCTGTTCCTCTAAGACATAGCATGGCTCCCTCATTTGAAATCACATCTGACCATAGTTCACAATGACAAATTTTACTTCTTATACTGCCCTTTAAGTCAAAGTCCATCTCTTTATACCTCACCATACCCAATCAAAGGGGAAAACAAAACCACCCCTTGAACACTTCAGGTTATTGAGATGACTTCATTCATTCATCTTGCCTTAAATATTGTATATATTGTAAATATTGTATTCTATTCAACACTCTAATTTCCAAGGTTTTATTTCTAATCCTTACACAACAGATAACAATATACATGATAAGAGACAAGGAACTGAAGGCTCTCCCAAGAAGATTCCCTAAGCCATAGTGGAAGAAAAGAAGTCAGGGTTTCTTAATATTTTTTATCATGCTCTTTTCTCTATCTGGTACTCTCCAGACTCCATCTTTCAATAAAAATTGATGTTTACATTTATAATTAAAAGTAATGTTAAATTCTGATTAGAAGTTAGTGAAAATAAAAATACAATTTTTCTCATTAAAGTTCACATAGATCCTGAAATGTATCCATGGATTTGGGAGGGGTGTCTATGGACCTAGATTAAGAATCTCTGATTTAAATGCAGATATCTTATGTCACTGAACATTTAGAGAATATGTAAGGTGTGACCAGGTATAACTCTCTACCTCTAACCTTTGCTTTGCCTATATTTCATAGAAGTTCACTGTCACTGCATGAGATCCTTCTTGATAACATAGGACAATAAGACCTGCCTCTTTCTATCATCATCTTATGCATTCTGAATGCACGCACTTTTTTCTGTTCCTCCCTGTTCTTTCAAGCATACCCAGGCATGTGAATATCAGTATTTTCTAGTTGACAGAGAGGATGAATTTGCAATCACTTTCTTACTAGACAACCAACACCAACAGGTGTATTTCCAGTAATGTGTCAATAGTAAGAAAGACATTCAAGAAAACTAAAACTGAAATTCCATTCGAGACTCATTTCCTGGTGGTGAGAAACTTCCATCACTGACATCCCATCAGACCAAAGGACTAGATTCTAAGAAGATATACTAGGATGTCAACTTCTTTTAGAAGGCAGAAGAGGTTTGCCATGTATTTAAGTGAAATACACAATAAAATGAAGTTCACAGAAGTTAACAAAATTGCTTATCAAACTATTTCCTGTAATCTTTTGAGCTAATTTTGTTTTCTTCTTCTAGGATTTGACTTTTTGTTATATCTAGTTATTTCTTGTTTCATCTTGTCTTCCTATGCAACTGAGCCAATCAACTTTATTTTGACATTCATAAGATTCGTTATTCCCAATCACTCCCTTAGTCTACCTTTCTTGACAACTATTTCTGATATCACTTTGGCATAAGAATATTGTATATGAATATTGTCCACATACAAAATTATATGTGAATAATAACTTGGGATTGATATTCTACCCTCATTAGGATCCTCATTAGCCTCTACCCCTGTGGCTAGAGGCCTAGAGGAAAGAGAAAAAAAAACCTGCCCAAAAATCTTCTTTTAAAGAGGTCTCAGACTCCAATCAACTCTTAATTTCCCATCAGATGCAAGCCTTGAATTGGACTCCATTATCATCATGCCTTCATACCATGTATCTTCTCTACCCCATATCCCCATTGCAGGTTCCTTCCCCAATATGATGGTAAATTCCATCAAGGCAGAGACTTTCTTTTTCTTGTTTGTAACCCCAGTGCTTAGCATATTATTTGAAACAGATTAGCTAATTAATAATATTTATTTTATTGTACCTAGTGTCTGAAATCAATCCCTATTTCTGACCTATCAACTAAGCCATTCCATCCTCAAGTCACTTTCAGTGGCGACTTTTAAAAATTGGTTCCTTTTTAAACTTGACTCATTGGTTGGTTAATTGTTGTCTTTCATTCTTGAGGGACATGCATAAACATGCACATACAGTGTGTCTGACTATAGCTGATTAGATCAATATGAGTTTGTAATGCTCTACCACAGATCTGGGAAAATATTCCATATTATCCTTTGGTGTTAAGATGTCTCTAAATTTGTATGTCTCGTGTTCCTTTTGAGCTATTGCAATGCTGTTTTATTCATAGATGATAGTGCTTTCTCTGATAAGAATAGACCATAACAGGCAGTCCTTTGCCAGCATCTTTCACATCACACAATCAATTCCAAAGTTCTCCAGAGAGACCTTGATAATGTCTTTGTCTTGCTTTTTCTGACTAAAATGTGAGCATCTACCTTGCATGAGTTCTCCATAAAATAGTTTTCGTAAAATAGATTTTGACTCTTCATTATTTATCTGTCAGATGGAACAATCTCTAGATGGTTAGTAGATAAGTTTGATTCAACTATCAAAATTATAGTTTTTATCTCTTAAGAAAACTATGTCTATTTGTGACTTAGATTCTTATTTGTCACCAATCACTGTCAATACACTTCAATAATTACATATTTTATCAAATTATTATTTCATAGTTTTCAATAATACTTATAGAATTTTTTTTCAAAATAAAGAATTGCTAACCAAATATCTGATGGAAAATAAAGGAATTGATACATTATTAACCATGATCTTTTTAATCACCTGATTTTCCACTGGGACTTTACTGGCTAATTTACCAAAACAAACACACATGCACACAAACAGAGCCATAAAAAAAATACAAGCACAGTGTGTGCAGTATCTCATCCAGATGTCAGTTCTACAGCTCTGTGGTCAACCCAGTTAATGAATGAACATCTGTTATTTTTGCTACAGAATGATCAGGACTTTCTTCAGCACATTCTTCTTTATAGAAATATAAGGTATTTACTGTCTTTAAAGTTGTATGCATAAATTATTTTTTTTTAATTCAGAAACTGTAAGATCATTATTGTCACTTCTCCATGCACTAGTAGTGAATACATTCATTGAAAATGTGTTTCAATCAATTTATTGCTATTTGTCAAGATCAATACTTTCATTAGTATTCTATTCATTCCCTGTTTCTCTATAGCAAAGTACCTTAATGGCTACAAGAAAAAGTATTTATTAATTGTATTCTTATTACATTACATTAATACAACACATTTCACATCAGAGTCTTTATTTTTAAGTTTATAAAGAAGAGATTAGAAGTAAATACTAGACAAATAAAATTCATGGGTAATGGGAAATGTAAGAAGTTAAGCCCTTGACATAGTATCTAAAGCACTCAAAAAAGTCCTAAGTCAGTCACTTCATTAGCTCTGTGACCCTGGACAAGTTGCTTAATTAATTCCTCACTTTCACTTTCCTCATCTGTAAAATATGAATCCATAGCACCAATACCACAGGGTTGCTTTTAGGATCAAATGAGCCAATGCCTGTAAAATACTTTGCAAAGTTTAAAGTGCCATGTGAATATCACCTATCATGGTTATTATCATTATACTATAGGGAAAATCATTTTGATCATATTCAGATGGAAATAGTCCTAGAATAAACTACTATGCTTCTATAATGTACTTCCCCTGTACCCACATAATTTTGACTCTTTTCAGCTAATTCTCTATGATTTGAAAGTTTTTCATTCTATGTTGAATAAAAGTTATTAGTATTTCTTTCATATTGCAAAATATATTTAAAACATTATTCTCAAGTTTGAGGAGTTTTATAGATCAAAGTTCTGTCTGGACATTTGTGTGCAACAGTCCAATTTGCAATAATATTGCAGATCTAGCAGATTTTGTTGGTTATGTTCTCCAAGATCTGTTATAGTCTACATTTGTATTACAGGCATTTGTCATCTGTCAGTCCATGAAAGATAGCTTCCTTCTGATGTACTATTCTAACTACCTGATCATGTCTTGATAGGCATCTGATATGAGTGCTAAATTTTAGCACTCATACAGAGTGCTCTGCATAAAGTGTTCAGTTTCCACTGCTTTCTCACATAATTTACATTGAGCACTAAATCTGGGCTTCTAAAGGTAACCTTTCCATAGTTTCTGGTGACAATAATCTGAAGAAAAATAACATTAACAACAACAGCACCACCAACATTAGTAGAAACAGCAGTCACTAGAAACATTTCCATTTCCACAAAGTGACATGTTTCAGCCATTTTTGTTGATTGCTTCTTTGAAAACATATTGTTGGGGCAACTAGTTGGGATAGTGGATAGAGCACCAACCCTGAAGTCAAGAGGACCTGAGTTCAAATCTAGCCTCAGATACTTAATACTTCCTAGCTGTATAACCTTGAGCAACCTCAATTGCCTCAGCAAAAAAATAAAATAAATATTTTTATTGTATTATTTGCTATTGAGGCGAGGGAGAAAATTTGGAACACAAAGTTTTGCAAGAATGAATGTTGAAATTTATCTTTGCATTTATTTTGAAAATAAAAAAATATTATTTTAAAAAAACACATTGTTGGCTGAATTCGTGTGGATTTTATTCATGTAGGGGCTTTGGATTCTACTCTTGGTTTTTTTGTATTCCCTGAGGTTCATTCAGACATAAACTATTTTGGGTTACAGTCAGTGAATTAAATGGCATGTATTGTTTATCAGCTCAATGAAATAATATCTGTTTATTCCAAAATATATTTATATCTACATGTGTTTAGATGATTTAATATGTATTCTAAGAAAAATACTCTTCCTTTTGGGAGCGTTTTATAACTTCTTTAGGTTGATATGTCCTATGTTTTATTAATATTTTAAAGGATTTTATTAGTGTACTTAATTAATTTATTATAATCTATTTTATGATTTGGGGAATGTACATTAAGTCCTGTATTATATAGTTGTTAATTGCTTTAAATGTATGTCTACAATTCAGATTTCATTTCAAAACACCAGTGAAGCTCTTTACATATTCAGACATTCCTTGATATCTTTATGCTCAATGCGTCCAGCTGGGAGGAGACTAAGGTATTTATTTGTGTAGTAAATATCAACTTCATCCATTGATTTAACAGGATCTCAAGGCCTTTATCTTCTATCATTCAATGGAATATATTAATAATTTTATACTTACCAAGTCCAAATGTAATTTTAATATCCAGAGAAAGAATCCACACAATGATGGAGTTGCATAATTTGATATTTAGTGGATTCATGTAGCTGAATATCACAAACAGCAAATGGTTTATAAGATTTTTTGGTTTAATTCTTTTAATATGGAAGCTATATTTCTACATAAGAGAGAATATAATGGATTAGGGGGTGGACAGAATTATAATGGGAAGAAATTGTTAACCAGAAATACATTTTATATGAATTATTCTTGGGATTGTGTTGGTGGCATGTTTTAAATAGAAATTCATTTTCAATGTAGACATAAAATACTCTAGCATTCTCATTCTACTTACATCTACTTTACATATTTATAATTAGTGAGAAAAACAGGAATTGGGCAATTAGACGTTATTGTTATTGGGTTTTGTTTTTATCATCATCATCATCATTGCTATTATTATTAATTTTGCTTCATGAGAGCTACAGCATCAACAGTATTAGCACAGCTCACTCGAATTCAGAGATTTTCTCCTTATGATGATAAATCTGAATTTGTTTCTTCTTTAAAATATTGGTTTCTTTCTGTTTTTCCACTCATCATCCTCTGATAAAACATCATAGTGTGAAGTTGACCCTGAGTTTGGGGAAGTTATAATACTGGATACAGTCAAGCAGGTCCTTCTAAATTGTAGACTTTAAATATGGGACTAATATGGTTGACTATGAAAAAAACAACGTAAATAAGTACAGGGAAGAGCACCATCAAAAAGTTGGCCAACAGCTAATGAATTTTTTGACTGAAACAAATCATGAACTATGTACTATTTTGTGATTAGATTTTGACCTGTCTTTGTAGAGGGAACATTATTCACAGGAATGAAATCGCATATTTTTGAAGAATTGAAATGGTTTACTTCATTATATTTACTTCAATCAATCACCTAGACTTTTGATATTTTGCCCAAAAAAATCACAAAGCCCATTTTTCTTTCTTTCTTTCTTTTTTTAGTGTGTACTAAATCTATTTTTTGTAATACAACCTCAGGATTAAATCTATTTTTCTTGCTATAGTTATCTATCCTTTTTTTCATAACCATGGAAATTTGAGTGTTTTTTCATACTTAAATCTACCAGATTGGTCATCATTTTTTCACTAGTCAATGATTGTGTATCTCACAGAAACACAGATTCACAGAAATGGGAGGGATCTTAGCAGTTATATTGTCCCCACACCCTACCAATGTAGGGCTCTTTCCTATGATATTCTTTTTAAAAATCTGTTAATTGTTCTAAAATACTATTAGTTGTGGGAAGATCAATACTTCAAAAAGCAGCTTATCTCCTTGTGGATGTCTCAAATAATTAAAAAGTTATTTCTGCCTAACTACTTCCTGCTTTTTGGTTGTATCTCTTTTCATTCAAACAATACAAGATAAGCTTATTTCCTCTTGCATATAATGCCTCTTGAAATATTTGATGACAGTGATTGTTTTGTAGAAAAAATACTCAATCTTTTTTCAACTATTTTTCATATATCTTTAAAAAATAAAAATCCTCACCATTCTTCTCTAGATTTATTTTAGTTTATTGATATCCTACTTAAAATGTGAAAACCCAAACTGGTCACAATATTCAAAATGTATGATGACCAGTCTGACCAGCATAAAATACATAAAATACAAGCTGTATATAATGCCCTGGCAATCTGGCAATCTTCACAAGTAAAGGCAGTCAGGTGGCATTCTGGATAGAGCATTTGCCCTTGAGTAAGAAAGACCTGAATTCCAACCTCACATAGCTACCAGCCATGGCACCCTGGCAATTCACTTAATCATTGTTTGTTGCAGTTTCCTCAACTGCAAAAGGTTGTTGAGAAGGTCAAATGAAACATTTGTAAAGCACTTAGCACAGTTCCCGCTAGCTATCTACATAAATGCTAGCTATTATGAGCTATTATTCTTTAATTCCCATATGAAGCCCAAATCCAGGATATGGGACAAAAACAATGACAACAACAACAAAATAGAAACTATGAGAACATTTAAAAATGAAGGAGGAGAAGGAGACGATTTCAGGAAATATACAATTCTTTTGATCCAAAGCCTGGATAGCTCCATATCAATCTAGTCTTAGTCTTCATCTCTATCTTAATTTTTAGTCTAAACCCTATTCCATGGTTCATTTAAAAAAATATTTTCAAAATACAAGCAAATATAATTTTCAGCATTCACCCTTGCAAAACCTTGGGTTCCAAATTTTCTCCCTCTCCCCACTCCATTCCCTAGACAACAAGTATTTCACTATATGTTAAGCATGTACAATTCTTATATATATATATATATATATACATATATATATATCCATATTAATCATGCTACACAAGAAAAATCAGATCAAAAAAGAAAAAAATGAGAAACAAAATAAAAAGCAAACAAACAAACAAAAAAAAAGTTGAAAATTCTATGTTGTGATTGACACTCAGTTCCAACATTCCTCTTTCTGGGTGCAGATGGCTCTCTCCATCACAAGTCTATTGGAAATGACCTGAATCACCTCACTGTTGAAAAGAGTCAAGTCCATCAAAATTTATCATTACATATATTCCATGGTTCTAGAAGCCAGATTCTTACCTATCACATTTTGATGAAAATTGTATCTTATATCCTAGATGTAGTGACTCTGTTTCCCTACATGTCTCTTTGTGTGTGTGTCTCTCTCTGTCTCTCTGTCTGTCTGTCTCTCTTTCTTTCTCTGTCTTTCTCGATGTGTCTCTCTCTCTCTGTATCTCTTCATCTCTGTCTCTGTTTCTGTCTCTGTCTCTGTCTCTGTCTCTCTGTCTCTCTCTGTCTCTCTTTCTCTCTCTCTCTCTCTCTCTCTCTCTCTCTCTCTCTCTCTCTCTCT
>JAJPUD010010498.1:0-23418 GCA_023553655.1 Myrmecobius fasciatus
GAGAGGAGAGGAGAGGAGAGGAGAGGAGAGGAGAGGAGAGGAAAAAAGAAAAAAGAAAATTAACACCAAAAGGGGAAAAAACCACAGAAAGAAAAAACAAATAAACTAACAAAAAAGTGAAAATACTATCTGATCTCCTTTTTTTAATGCTTCCAGAGATGAGAGGTTCACTACCTGTTAAGGGAGCACCTCTTAGGTGCTTGTAGTGCTGATTGTAGTCGTGGTCTTTCTGAAATCCTTCCTCTCCTCTTCATCTCTCCTGGGGCCAAAAATATAATAATAAAAAAAAACATAAAAAGGAATTGATCCTTCTTCCCCTAGATGGGCCTTCTGATACTTAAAGGTAATCATCATGTCCTCACAAGTCTCTCTGGGCTGGTCATCCCCAAATCCCTTGTAAAAGAGCCTCCTGAGACAGGATCCCCTCCCCATGTGAGTCATGTACTTTCATCCTTGAACTCCAGCTGAGGCCTTCTGGAGACACTATGCTTTAAGCCAAAACATATTCTTGCTCTCCAGGCAGCTCTCGGGGATCAGCTCCCACATCCACAAGAGTCTCCTTCCCCAGCCCCAGATCTCTGTTCTTTCATCTCTCAGTGGCTACTCCCATTCTGCTTGGTATAACAGGCCCAGGAGCCCTTGTGACAGGGAGGGCTAGAATGGGAGGGGGTGACTTCTTCACTTCTCCCTCTTCCCCCTCCCCAGCAGATCCTCGGACAGAGCAGCTGCTTCAGCCACTGGGCAGGTGGCTGAGAAGCTAAATGGCTTCCGTCCTGTGGCTGCCCTGAAGGAGGGTGGTCATGAGGGCCAGACACCAGCTGGGAGGCTGAAGCCCCGCATTTGTGTCTGTGCCTCGAAGTGGATGGGACACACAGACCCTGACAGCTCTCCTTTCTGCGGCACCCCAAGGTGACCAGGCTGTTCCTTCACAATCACCCTGAGAAATAGAGGGAGAATCTGAATCTCAATGGTCTGCTCCTGTTTCACATGGACAGCACCAAATCCCAGAAAGATGGCCTGATTTGGCCAGGGTCACACAGCCGAACCCAAGTCTTCGGAGCTCCCTTCACTGCTCTAGAGGCCTTTGCAGAAGCCCACAAGTGGGAAGGATGGCCAAGAGGGAGGAGCTCCCAGCTTCCTTCAAACCCAGTCAGCACTGGCCCAATTCCCCTGGTTCTGAAGGACTCTTCCTCTTCAAATTACTTCCAAAAGGGTTGATGTTCTATCTGTTTTCAGATTGTATCTAGTATCTCCCCATCCTTTCCCCCACACACACACACTCACAAGCTCTTTAAAAGCAGGATGGGTTTGTCTCGGTGTCCAGGGGGCCTAACACTGGGCCCTGCATTCAGCAGGTGCTTAATAAATGCTTATTGAATCTTGAGATTCTTGTGCTGCTATTAGTTTTCCTCCCCAGGGATACCCTATGAGAGGGCAGGGGTCCCTATATGAACAGATTGGACTTCTTCAATGGGTGCAACAGGGGACGGGATCAATACCCATGAAGTCTGGAAGGAGATGGGGTTGGGGGGGGAGTGAGGTGGGAATGAGGTTTAGAGACAATATCTGTTAGAAAGTGTGAGGGTCTGAGGGCCTCTGATGGGGAGTTAACCCTGGAGGAAAGTGCTCTGAGTACAAAGGACAAAAAAAGAGAAATGGAACTCTTTATAGAGACCAACTTATTCCCAAGGAAGAGAGAAGAAAATGCACCTCCCTCTTTTATTTGTAGAGGTGAGGGGCTACAGGTGTAGAATGGGACATATACTGTCAAACTCAGTGATATTCCTTGAATTTGGTGAACTACTTTTTTCTTCTCTTTTTCATTCTTCATTACCAAGGATGAGAAAGGAAAACAGAGAGAATATACTTGAAATGTGAGTGAAGTTAAAAAATAATAATAATAAAAAACATAAAAAGGAAAAAAAATAATAATAGCTAGCATTTGGAGATGTTTTATAGTTTATAAAACGATTTATACGTGTTAGCTCATTTAATCTTCACAACAACCCTTGGAGGTTGTGCTATTATTATCTCATGTTATAGGTAAGGTTACTTGCCTAAGATCATACACCTAGCAAGTTATCTGAGGCAGCATTTGA
Source organism: Myrmecobius fasciatus (assembly GCA_023553655.1). NCBI lineage: Eukaryota > Metazoa > Chordata > Mammalia > Dasyuromorphia > Myrmecobiidae > Myrmecobius > Myrmecobius fasciatus. The sequence continues at coordinate 2,100 of JAJPUD010010498.1, forward strand.
ACTCAAGTCCACTTTTAGATAGCTAACAAAGGAAAGTTAGTGCTACTTTGTATAGAGCCTCGAATGCCAAGGTCAGGAGGTTCACCTTTCCCGGGGAGGCCATGGATTCCATGATGACCTCTGTATGTGAGCAGTGGGTCTGAGGCGATGAGCAGATGGTGAAAGGGAAATTATAAGCCAGTTTTCTGCTGCTCTCCCTGAACTGCCCTTTACCCTTCCCCTGGGCCCAACTGTGTGCCTTAGGACTCATGTCTCTTCTTATCTCTGACTCCTCTTTCTCTCCCAGGACAAAGAGCCAGCTGGGAAGCAAGTATGTTTCTAACTCAAGGATCCAGAGGGATCCAGGTTGATTTAGCCACAGGACGGCGGAGTCTGAGGCCAGAAGCTCCTTTCTCTGCTAGAGTTCTAAGGACTTTCCAGTCTGCCTCAGAAGATACCAAGCCTTATTGATCTTAGTCACTTAGTGCCTCTGCCTTTCTAAAGCAATGGGACTGATCAGGATGATTGCTAAATCCCTCTTAGCTGCTCTAAAATCCTGCCTTAGAGTAAACTGGAACTGGGCTGAGTTCTCAGGGACAGGAGGTCTTGGAGGTGTAGCAGGAAACCAGAGGAAGGGAGGGACCTAGCCAGGGTGGGGATAAGCCTGGGAGGAGGCAGCTACAAGAACGTGTGTCAAGGACCTATTCACAGAACATTATTGTTGGAAATACTTTCATTTTACAGATGGGGAAACTGAGGCCCAGAGAAATAAAACTTATCCAAGCTAGCGTCATAGCCAAGATTAGGACCCTGGTCTCCTGATTTATAATCACAGAATCTCAGTCTTGGAAAAGACCTTGGAGGGAGCTAAGCCTTTCTATAGCTCCAAGCCCTCCCTCTCCTTACGATGGGGAAACTGAGGCCCAGAGAAATGAAACTTATTCAAGCTAGCATCAAAGCTAAGATTAGGATCACAATCTCCTGATTTATAATCACAGACTCTTGGATTTGGAAAAGACCTTGGAGGGAGCTAAGCCTTTCTACAGCTCCAAGGCCCCCCTCACCTTGCCAAGCAGAACAGACCTTGAGTGCAGCTTTCATCCCCATCCCCTCCCCGTTAGCCTTCTCTCCTCCAAGATAAACATCTCCACCTCCCTCAGATCCTCCAGTCCCTTTGTCATCTTCTGGACTCTTTCCGGTTTGTCAGCATCCTTCCTATAACCGTTGCTCAGACGTAAGCAGTCAGTCAGATGGGTCATCAGACCGGCCTCCATGTTGGCATTTTGGATTTTCCCATCCATCAGTTCTGAATTGACAGCTCTATCCTGTCCTGCAATCTTCATCTTTCCATCTTGACCCCAGAGATTCTTGTCTTTGGGTCTCCTTGTATTAGTTGGTGTCTATTAGGTGCCAGTCACTGTGCAACGTGCTGGAAATAGAAAGAGTGGGAAAAGACAGTCCCTGTTCTCGAGAAGCTTGCGGTCTAGGAAGGGAGACAAAATGCAGCACTGTGTGCTTCTGAGAGATGTGCCGGGGAAACGGGAGGTTGTCAGCAGAGGGAAAGCACCAAGAGTAAGAAGGACGGAGAAAGGCTTCTCCCCAACTCCATACAAGGGAGCTGGAGGAGCAAAGGGGCTAGCCCACTTCCACCAAATCTCCTCAGATGCCCTGGACTCCCCACACCCTCTCAGACTCAAATCAACTCCCCCTGACCTGATATGCCTTCAGGAAATGTCACCTTTGGGCCTCCCCTTTTTCCCTTGCCCCACATAGACTGAGCTGCCTATTGGGGCCCCTAACTACTGCCCTGTTTTATAGGCAGGCCAAACCTCAGTTTGGGTTAATTCACATGTGAGGCAAAGAATACCAAGAAGAGCGTACCCTGAGACTCATTCTTTCTCCCCAGCAGGCCCAAGAGGTCACCCGGGGCTCCCTGAACAGCCCCCTTGAGTCCCATGAAGTAGAACAGCATGGTGGAAAGTCACATCAACTGGGACCCAGGCATTCTGACTGTGGGCAATCAGATCTGCTGCTTTCCAAATGAGTGATTCTTGTTAAGCATCTTCCTTTCTCTGAACCTCAGTTTCCTCCTCTCTAAAATGGGGTCCCACCCTCACATGACCTACAGCATATCCATCAATGTGAGAACCAAATAAGATGACAAGTATCTTCATTTCTCTGAACCTCAGTTTCCTCCTCTCTAAAATGGGGCCCCACCCTCACACAGCTTATGGCACATCCATCAATGTGAGAACCAAATAAGATGACAACCACGAAGCATTCTGCAAACCTTAGTGCGCTCTGGGAATGTCTTTGGTAAGGTTTGCAGACTTGGTTTGACCGGGGAGAGTTGGCACAGATGGCACTGCCCTCCCCATCCTTGGGCTCTCCCTTTACTACCTTCCACCTGAGGTTTCCTCAACTATCCACCTAAGCCCATCTCAGGAGGTGTTTGAAGGCAATAATATTAAACACAATTTCTGCAAAACTACTCATAACATCACTGTATGGGGGCAAATGCTAGGACTGCTGCCCCCATTTTTCAGATGAAGCGAGTGACTCAGAAGAGGCTCAGAGAAGGGAGGGAAGGCACTCTCCTGAGGTTCAATGGTTAACAAATATCTCCCCCTGCCCTAGATCTACCTTCGGCTCTTACTTCTCCAAACACCCCCCGACAGAAAGTGGACACACAGGCAGTAGTACCAAGGAGAAGCCAGCACCATGTGGAGTGACTGCAGCTCACAGGGAGCGGCTGGGGGGAGGGGGGAGTCCCACATCTGCAACCACCAGAGCTCTCTTCCTGCAGGGGGCCTGCCAGCTCAGCTGGTCACATCTGAGGGCTGGCTAGAGGTCCTGAGTGAAACCATAATTCAGATTAGGACCCAGTCTAGAATCAGGACCAGGGTCAAGGCCAAGGGACAGGACTAAGGCTCAGTTTAGGGCTTAGGGACAGGACCGGTGCTGGGACTGAGACCAAGGTCAGGACTTGGGCAGCTAGATGGCTCAGAGCAATCTCAGACACTTACTAGCTGTGTGATCCTGGGCAAGTCACTTAACCTTAATCTCCCTCAGTTTCCTTAACTGTAAAATGGGGATAATAACACTACTTGCCAGGTTTGTTGGGAAGACCAAATGAGATCCTTTGTAAAGCACTTAGCACAGTGCCAGGCACGCAGGAGCTGCTATATAAATGTCACTGTTGTTGCCGTCCCTGATTTTGGAGCCGTTGGTGGGACTCAAACTGGAGCCAACACGGAGCCTCTCAGCAGGACCAGAGTCGGTGTCTGGGCTCAGCCCAGAGTCAAGGTCAGGACCAGGGTCAGAGCCCAGCCCAGAGGCAGGGGCAGGGGCAGGGTCAGAATCCAGGGCTCGGGCGGTGAACCACAGTCCCCAGCAGCCCACGAGCCACAGCGAGAATAAAGAGTGGCAGGGGCGGAGGATGGGGGCGGGAGGCCCGTGGGCCGGGCTGGCAGCGTGGCGGAGGCGGGGCCAGAGGAGGGGCGGGGCCAGAACCCCCGGACCAGAGCCTCAGCGGGGCTGGACCAGCAGAACTGCAGCCGCAGCCGCAGCCGCCTCCAGCGCCCGGCGGCCGGCCCCAGGAGGAACAGAGAGAGCCCCCGGGCGGAGGAACAGACGGACAGGCGGGCGGGCGGGCGGACGCAGAGACGGGCGGACAGCCGGCTCGCCCCTTGGAACGCACGGCCGGGCAGTGACTGGTGAGGAACTCTAGCTCCCCACCCTGGGGCCCCGCCCCCCGCCGGAATCCTGCTCGGTACTCGGCTCAGGGTTCCGCGCCCCCACCGCGCCGGGCGGGGCCCCGGGGCGTCCTGAGCCGGAGCCTTCTCGGGGGCCGATCTGAGCCGGCTCCGGGTACCTGGCGCCTCTGCCAGGGGAACCGGGGCTGGGGAGCCGGGCTGTCCGAGGGGAACCTAGGACCGGGGCCGGGGAGCCGGGCTGTGCGAGGGGAACCTAGGACCGGGGCCGGGGAGCAGGGCTGTGCGAGGGGAACCTAGGACCGGGGCCGGGGAGCCGGGCTGTGCGAGGGGAACCTAGGGCCGGGGAGCCGGGCTGTGCGAGGGGAACCTAGGACTGGGGCCGGGGAGCCGGGCTGTGCGAGGGGAACCTAGGACTGGGGCCGGGGAGCAGGGCTGTGCGAGGGGAACCTAGGGCCGGGGAGCCGGGCTGTGCGAGGGGAACCTAGGACCGGGGCCGGGGAGCCGGGCTCTTCCAGGGAAAGACCGGAGCCAGGGGTCTGGACTCTGTGAAGCGCATCTAGAACCAGAGCCAGGAAACGGGTTCTTCGAGGTCACGGGGCGCGGGGGTGGGGGAGTCCAGGCTTCTATCCTAAGGAAACCCCCTTTCTAACCCTCAGAGAATCGAATCCAGGGGCAGATGGGGTGGCGGAGAGAGCCCGGGGGTTGGAGGCGGAGGCCCCGGGTTCCAGTCTTAGCTCTGACAGTTTCCTTTTACAAGCCCTACCTGGCCGGGCTTCGGGAGCCCCTGTCTGCTCCTCGGAGCCCTTCCAACCTTAACTCGTAAGGGAACCCTGGGCTTGTATTAGTGTCCCTCTTATCACTTCCCACCAGAAGGATCTTAAGTCCTCCGTGTCTCCGTCTTTCCCTCTAGAAAAGGGAAGGTCTGTGGGAGGAATACCTGAGGCTTCTGCTAGGCTTGAATCACCTTGGGGGCCAGCCCAGCCCTGAGTGACCTCATGTGGGCAGGGCAGCCTTCCTGGAGGAGGTGTGGTTGAGGGAGTTCTTTGGAAGAAGCGGAGATCAATTGGCTGTTAGAAATTTTACCTTTTACCAAGGAGGAGACCAATCCTAAAGACTCTTAAAGAAGGCAAGTCTAAGGCCTCCTGTCCCACAAGTCCTAAGTCAGTGCTCTCTTTTTCTCCCCCTTCTTTCCCCAATACCAGAAACTCAGAGGGAAGGTAGGACAGATTGCCCTGATGTAAAGGGAGGAATAAGCAAAGGGAATCAAGAGGAGGCTAGTCGCTGCTGGTGGAGGAATACAGCTTCCTTTTCACCCAATCCTAAAGGCAAGTCAGCCTTCATGGTCCCCATTTTCCGAAAGGGGAAAACAGGCCCAGAATGTTAGATAATTTCTCTAGGGTAGGAAAGCCCCAAGCCCTGGCCTGGCTCTACATAATGAATACTAAAGCTGGAGGGAACCTGAGATAGCCAGGGGAGCCTATGTTACAGTTGAGGAAACTGAGGCTAAGTAAGAACAGGGGACTTGCTCTGGTTCAGATGTCTGAGTGTCCTATCTCCAAGGCCTGAGTTTTTCCCTTAAATCCAAGCCCTGGTTTTTCTTGCACAGCATAATGAATATGGAAATATTGCACATGTTTAGCCTATATAAAATTGTTTGCTGTCTTGGGGAAGGGGTTAGGGAGAGAGTGGGAGAAAAATTGGAACATACAATTTTGCAAAGGTCAATTTTGAAGACTATCTTTGCATATATTTGAAAAAAATATTTTTTTTTTAAAAAGAAGCAGAAGAAGCCCTGATGGGCCTCTAGAGCGCAGCTTCTTAAACTGTGGTTCACGACCCCATATGCGACAGAGACAGAGAGAGACAGAGATAGAGAGAGACAGAGACGGAGACAGACAGAGACAGAGACAGAGAGAGATAGAGAGACAGAGAGACAGAGATGGAGACAGACAGAGACAGAGACAGAGAGAGACAGAGAGACAGAGAGACAGAGATGGAGACAGACAGAGACAGACAGACAGAGACAGAGGGGTCTCGTAACTAAATGTGAAGGTCACAGAATTATGATTTGCCGTCAGTAAATGCTTGATTTGTCTACCTATTTTATATATTTACATCATTGGGATCATGTAAAAATTTCTCAAGGATAAAGGGGTCACAAGTGGGAAAAGTTTCGTGTTTGGAGAGCTGGAGAAGTTGGGGTATTTCATAGTTGGCTTGGGGGGGTATGTACAGGGGGGGAGGATAAAAGGGAAGTAAGGGGACAGAGACCTCTCTGGAACCCTTCCCATCTGTTGTCGTAGTGGGGGGTGGTATAGGGGATTAGCCTTGACCTGGGAGAAGACTACAGGGAGCAGTGCGGGAGAAGAGGTTAATTGAGGTTCTCCCAGAATGGGAGGAGGCTGTATCAGGACTCAGTGAGTGCGTCTTCCCTGGAGGGTTTGGGCAGAAGCTGGATGCTCACTTGTCTGTAATGGTCCAGTGGGGATCCCTTCTTGTATGGGTTGGACCAACTATTCTTAAGGTTACTGCCAGCTTCATTTCTGTGATTCTGTGAATCGAGGGAGGGGCCAACGAAGGCAGGAAACAGAGTGATTCTCCTCTGGGGAAAAAAATGCTTTTTTTGTAAAATGTTAATACATTTTACAAAGGAGGAAACTGAGGACAAAGAAGGCTCACACCTGCCTCCCCATCAAGGTCCCTCATTTCATCATCAGTGAGCACCTGCATGTACACTAAGCTCTATGCTAGGGGGATTCAGAGATAAGAATGAGAGCCATTCTCTTAGAGAGCTCCCCTCCTCTGGGCCTTGAGCTCCAACAGAGGCTCTTGGGTCATAGGAGCATTGTATTTTAAGCTAGAGCCATTTCATCAACCCCATCCTCCAGGAAAACTGGCCTCGGTCCTGGGGAGGGACTGATACTACTGGTCAAGGACTTCTCACTTGAGTCCAGTCTCTAGTGCTAGTCACTTCCAGAAGTCCCCTGGACCAGGAGTCGGGAAAGAGACCTATTTCTGACACTGATGGATAGTTTTCCCGCTCAGAGACTCAGTTTCCCCTGCTGTAAAATGGAGACAATTAATCTTCACACTCTCTACCTTTCAGAGGTTTATGAGGAAAGTAGTTTATTCACTCCAAAGCTTCAGAGAAATGGGCAGGCAAGACTTCTGTTCTTGCCCCTTCCTCCTTCAAGCTATAAAGTTCGTCCTATTCATCCTCCTGCCCCCTCCCCATTATCCCGGATGTGGCCTTGCCCAAAGCAGCCCACAGGATGGCCCTGTGTCTGAAGCACCCGGAAAAAAGAAGCAGCCAGGCAGAGCTCCTTCACATGGTAGTGCATCCTCCCTCTGCTTGAAGAAGGAAGGCAGCTTCTCTTTTGGGAGGTCCCTTAAGGACTCATTTCTCTGGGACCTCTTTTCCCTGCTTCCTATAAGGTTCAGTCTCTGGCCCTTTATTAGGTGTCTTTACCTTTGACCTTTCCTCAGGGAAAACAGAGCTGGTTCCTGAGGGGGAGTTGAAGGAGAATAGGAGATTGCCCAGGGGGAGGGCAGGGAGATTCATCTCCCCTTTCTGGGAGAGAAGGAGGAGAGAAGGGACGTTTCAGGGCTGAATCTTAGATAGCGGCTCCCCCTTGGGAGGAGTGTGTGTGTGTGTGTGTGTGTGTGTGTGTGTGTGTATGTGAGAGAGAGACAGAGACAGAGACAGAGAGAGAGACAGAGAAAGAGAGAGAGACAAAGACAGAGGGGGGAGGGAGAGAGACAGAGACAAAGACAGAGAGAGACAGAGACAGAGAAATAGAGACAGAGACACAGAGAGACAGACAGAGACAGACAGAGACAGACAGACAGAGACAGAGAGACAGAGACAGAGACAGACAGGGACAGAGACAGACAGAGACAGAGAGAGATTTGGACTCTTTGAGGGTGGACAGATGAGCTGGTTTCCAGAGTCCCAACAACCCCTAACCATACTCCTGAGAAAACAAGGATGATTATTCTCGCTCAGAAAGTGCTTTGTCAGTGTTGCTGAAGGTCTCTATGTTTCAAAGGACACAAGCCTATCAGCGGACTGACCCTGAGTGTTTAATCTCCGTGTGTTCCCAGCAGGGGCCACCCAAGGCCATTTCTGAGGGCCCTTTATAAGAGGAGGCCGCCAGGGGATAAGACCCCCACACTTGTCCCCAGCCTGAATCACTAGGATTCTATAGAAAGAAACCCCCAACCCAACAACGGGGTTTTGAGGGATTGACTTGCTTAGAGCCTTGCTGAGGGATGTCCCTTGGGAGTGACCAGCCTGAGGTTTCCCACACGTCCGTCATACTTAGAGTAGGAGCGCTGTGCCCTTTGGGCCCCCCAGAGAGGAGGGACCGAGTGGGCTGAGCCCCTGCCAACTGCCCCCCTGCCCATGGTTTCAGCATTGATGGATGTGGACTATGTGAGTCAGACACATCCGTCTGCCTGTCTCCCCGGGCATCAGAGAACCCACATCCTCAAGAGAGGAGGCCTTGGAGAGGAGAGCCAGAACCCTCCAACCTCCTAGAGGAAACTTGAGGAGGAGGGAGGGCCGTCCAGACCTGGAGGTGGTCCATGGAGGGCCAAATTTGGGGAAAGCTGATTGTTGGCTAGAGCGCAGAGTGTGTGAAGGGACATCCAGGAAACAAAGGCTGGAAAGTCAGACTGGAACCCAATTGTGAAGGGCCTTCAATGCCACTTCCTTTCCCTGGTCCTGAGTCCCTTTCGGCCCGGCCTCCTGGACATCTGCCAACAGGCCGAGTGCTTTGAACTGTTATCCCATGTCCATCCCTAACCATGAGAAGGCACAGAACTAGAATGGAGGAAGTACATTGTGAACTGACGGTCACCAAGCATTTATTAAGGACCCACTATGTGCCAGGGATTGTGTTAAGCGCTGAGGATACCAAAAAAGGGCAAAAAAAATCATCCTTTGCCGTCAGCGAGCTCACATTCTGATAAACCACAAATAAATTACTAGCTAGACAAAAGACACCAGAAGGAAGGCGATCTGAAAGGGGAAGGGTCCGCAGCCAAGGCTGCTGGGAGAAGCCTCTTGCGGAAGGTGAGATCTGAGTTGAGTCTTGAAGAACTTAGGAAGCCCGGGTGAGGAAGGAAGGTATCCCAGGCAAGAGGGACAGCCAGGACAAAGGCAAGGAGGTGGGAAATGGAGAGCTGTGTTTTAGGAACAGCACGAATGCCCATGTGGCTGGATGGCTGGGTATGGAGGAGGCAGTAACGTGTAAGGTTAGAAAGGAAGGAAAGCACTGGGTCGTGAAGGCTTTAAAGGTCCTTTGCTCAGAAGCCTTCTGTGTTGGAGAGCCAATGGGACTTAGGGTCTGATCAGCATGGACCGGCTCTGGGTCCTCCCTCTGCCCAAGAACCCGGGCTAGAGGCTGGGGAGGGACTGAATAGAGCCTTATTTAAGTGGGTCAGCCTTTGGTAGCTAAAGGAAGGGACCCGTCCAGAGCCAGAGTCGCAGAGCCTACGTAGAGCTTCTCGCCAGGCTCCGTGACCAGCAGAGCTGACCCAGTCGATGGAGGCTGAATGTTAGTGTGTGGGAAGCCAGGCCCCTCTGGATGAGGACTGAGCTTGCCATCGGCCCCTGCTTGGAGAGCTCACGCCCTGAGAGAGACGGGGCGCCCCGGCTGGCCTGGGCGCCCTTGGAAGTCCGCTGCGAGCGCTCAGTGACGAATCCGGGCAAGTGTCGAAGGGCTACGCCGCTAACGGCGGCAAGAGCGAGGGCAGAGTCCGGGCTTATCTGCCTGTGAGTCAGCAGGGGGACATAATAGCCAAGAAAGCAAAGGTGACTGGGAGCAGGGGGAGGGGAGAGTCCCGTGGCCGGGCCACAAGTGGAGGTTTGTGTTCGGCCCTGGGTGCCCCGGGTAAGAGGGAGTCTCCAGAGGAGAGACGCCCCCGAGGGGGAAGGACACCAGGGTGCGCCCTCTGGAAGAAGCGTCTCAGCTGAAGGGACTGGGGGTGTTGAACCTGGAGCAGAAGAGGCTGGGGGAGGAGGGGAGCCCCGAGAGATGCCTTGCATAGCTGGAGAGCTCTGGCGGAGAGAGGATGAGTTCTGTTCTCCTCGGCCCCAGAAGCAGAACAGCCCACGATGGGCGGACACGTGGTGGGCTCCAAGCAGGACGTGATGCCAGGCGCTCTGGGACGAGGCGGCCGTTTCTTCCCCGGACCTTTGTCCCCACTGTGTCTCTCCTCTGCCCAGCCAGACAGCACTGCCCTTGGCAGGGACGGGTGATATCTGACTCCTTGGCCCCCGAGCCGGGCAGGCCTTCGCCACTAATTTGCTGAATTAGTCTTTCTGGGCGAGCCCCTCCTTTGCCACCCCCGCTCCCCATTGTGTCCTTGCCCTCTGCGGCTTCTCCTCTCAGGCCTCCGAGGGCCCCCCTCTTTCCCCCCACTCTGCCACCCACACATCCTGCCCGGCTCTTTCCTCTTTCAGTCAGAAAAAACCGGAAAAAGCTTTTTGGGCAGAAGCGTCCCTCCCCCATGCCCTGGGAATCCCCCGGCCGGCCGGACGACGGGATATCCAGGAGGAAGTGTCCCTCTGCCAACCCACACAAAGCACGGGCAGCTGGGACCAGCCAGGCCACCGTGTCCAGTCCCCTGCCTCGGGGCTGTCCTGCCGGCGGAGCTGGGAGAAGCTCTCCAGGGAAGACGGCGCCCGGCGGGGAGGGTCTGCATCGAGGGTGGCTGCCCCTGGCCCCGTCCTTAACCCTGCAGGAGGACACTGGAGAAAGCGCTGAGCCCATGGCCTCTGCGGGGTCTGGGACAGGCGCCAGCCTGGCCCGCTCCCAGCCATGCCCGTGCCCCAGCAGGCGTGCTAAGGGCTCAGGAAGCTGCTGTGAATGGGGCAGGCCTTGAGGCTGTGGCACCTGGCAGGTCCTTAAGAAGCGTCAAGGGTGAATTCAAGCAGGAAAGCTTCCCGGGGGAGGCGTATTTGGGGTGGGCTTGGAGAGCTGGAGGGTGTCATTATGGGGTTTACAGGAGGGCCGACAGCTTCAGGAACAGTGAAAGAGGTAAGAAGAGCCCAGATCCCGAGGCGGCCATCGCCCCGAGCCCCTCATTGTGCGGATGAGGGAGCTGAGGCTCCAGCGGCCAGGGGCGTCCTGGGAGGAGGGGGCTCGCTCTCACAGCTCTGTCTGCTTCCTGTAGGCCGGACCGCGCCATGGCTTTGTGCCTGAAACAGGTGTTCAACAAGGACAAGACGTTCAGGCCCCGGAAGCGCTTTGAGCCGGGCACCGAGCGCTTCGAGCTCTACAAGAAGGCGCAGGCGTCCTTGAAGTCGGGCCTGGACCTGCGGGCAGTGGTGCGGCTGCCGCCCGGGGAGAGCATCAACGACTGGCTGGCCGTGCACGTGGTGGACTTCTTCAACCGCATCAACCTCATCTACGGCACCATGGGCGAGTGCTGCACCGAGGCCAGCTGCCCGGTGATGTCGGGCGGCCCGCGCTACGAGTACCGCTGGCAGGATGAGCAGCAATACCGCCGGCCCGCCAAGCTGCCCGCCCCCCGCTACATGGCGCTGCTCATGGACTGGATCGAGGGGCTCATCAACAACGAGGCGGTCTTCCCCACCCAAGTGGGTGAGTGTCTGGCCGGTTGTGGGGGGAGACAAGGACTGGGGGTGTCGGGAAGCGCCGGGGAGAGTGGAAGAGGAGGAAACGTCCTGCTGGGGAGCCCCGGAGCTGAGAGGGGACACGGCCCCGCCCGGGGAGCCCATGGCTAAAGGGGCATGTGGCCCTGGCAGGGAGCCCAGGAGCTGAGTGGGGGGCACAGTCCTGCCCAGGGAGCTTATGGCCAAACAGGATGAGACTCTGCTCTCAGGGAGCCCAAGGCCTTGCAGGAATACAGGCCTGCCCGGGGCTCCCGGGCTCTGAGAGGGGACGCAGTCCTGCCTGGGGGGCCCAGGAGCTGGGCAGGGACAGGGCCTTGCCCCAGGGAGCCCAGGAGCTAAGCCTCCAGCCTGAGCAGAGAGACCCGGAGCTGAGACCCAGAGCTCGGATTCCAGGGAGCTCCCTGAGGGAAGCACTGTAATGACAGTCCCTGAGCAGGAGCCAGGGCCCTGGAGGGGGTGGGCTGGGGCTCCTGGGAGGAAAGAACGGGGTGACTGTACTCTCCTTCTCATCTTATCTTCTCTGCCCAGAAGCTGGGACTGTGGTTTAGGCTTTGAGTATCTCTAGCCCCCTCCCCCCAAGTTGCTGAAGTGTCCCTGACCTTGGTCTGCTGGGGGTGGGGAGAAAGGGGGACCCCTAAGGAGAGACACCACAGACAGAAAAGCTTGTGGGGCCCCGACCCTGCAGCCCGCCCAGCCCGGCTCCCTCCTGGGATGTGGAGGCTCCCTGGGACCTGGGCTGATGCAGGCCCTTCTCACTCCATGGCACGAGTATAGAAAGACTCCCCTTCCCCCAGCCCCGGGCCTTCATATTGTGGCAAGACCATGGGACTGGCCTGGACCCTCCCAGTAAGAGCTCCCCAACACCATTCACCAGGACCAGGTAAGCCCTGAGAAGGAGGCAGCTTCCTTCCGGCCTGGAGAATCTCAAAGCCCCCTACTCATCCCCTCGGAAGCCACCCTTCTCCTAAGGGCTGGAGAAGACAGGGGAGAGGCACGGGGGAGGAAGAGCTTAGGATCTCAGGAAGAAAGTCTGGAAACGGCAGAGGCCAGAGTGGGCCGAAGTCATGCTGTCAAAGGGACAAGGAGGAGGTAACCACGGAGCCAGAGAGATGTAGCCGGGGGTGGGAGGAGTGCTGGATGCAGTCGGGTCCTGGGCACAAACTCTGCCTTTGCCCATCCTGTAACCTTAGTCAGGCTGCTTCCCTTCTCTGGGCCTTGTGATCTCCAAGGCCCCTGAGTGAGTCGCCTCCAAGGTGCTTTGCTTTGTGAGCTGGGAAAGAGACACCCTGAGGGTGTCACAGCTCCTGACAGGGGCAGAGAGGACTTAGAACCAGCAGGCCTGGGATGGATCCTTTGCCTGAATCAGGCCTCCTTTGGGAGACTGGGCTCATTTCTGGGCAGCACAGTTTCAGGAGGACATTGGTCAGCTGCCTGGATAGCCCTGAACCCATGTCTTAGGAGAATCTGTTGAGGGAACTAAGAGTGTTTAACCTGCAGAAGAGAAGGCTCAGGAAGACATGAAAGCTGTCTTGGACATTTGAAGGGCTTTTATATGGAGGAAGGATCAACCTTGCTCTGCTAAGTTCCTGAGGTGAGAACTAGGAAAGATGAAGTGAGTAGGGATGTTGTAAGAATGCTAAATTAACCTAAAAGTCAGTGAGAACTTACTAAAGTGGATTGGGCCATCTCAAGAACTTGCCTAAGTGGATTGGGCTGTCTCAGGAACTTCCTAAAGTAGATTGGGCCATCTCAAGAACTTGCCTAAGTGGATTGGGCTATCTCAAGAATTTGCTAAAGTGGATTGGGTCATCTCAAGAACTTGCCTAAGTGGATTGGGCTATCTCAAGAACTTGCTAAAGTGGATTGGGCCATCTTAGGAACTTACTAAACTGAATTGGGCTATCTCAAGAACTTCCTAAAGTAGATTGGGCCATCTCAAGAACTTGCCTAAGTGGATTGGGCCATCTCAAGAACTTCCTAAAGTAGATTGGGCCATCTCAAGAACTTGCCTGAGTGGATTGGGCTATCTCAAGAACTTGGGCCATCTCAGGAAGAAGTGAGCTCCCCATCTTTGGAGGCTGGACAACCTCTCATCTGGGATATTATTACAGCAGAGTTACTTCTTGGATGGCCCTTCCAGCTTCTCAGATTTCATGATTCTGACCCGAGACAGCAGATCAGCTCCACCTCCAGGCCTTGACCCACAGTCTCTCCAGCTTGATACCAAGCCCTGTATCCCTGGTAGAGCCTTTGAGAGTCACCACCCACACCAGAGAGGAAGCTCCTATGGGTCAGTCATTTATAGATCCATGGCACGGGTCCAGGACTCTGCAGGGCTCAGCGTCTCACGTGTTTAGTGTCTAAATGATGTTTTCTCTCTTACTGAGACTGGACAAAACAAGTCACATAGGAAGCAAACTCCATGACGCCTGAGTTCCGGATACAAGCAGGGGTGGTCTTACTCCCAGGCCCTGGCAGCTGAACCGGTCACCCCTTCTCCCCTGGATCCCTCCCCCAGAAAACCATCTCCAAGTCTCTTTTCTTCCCAGACTGCAGGCCAGGTAGTGTTGGGGCCCTTGCTGCAGCCTTCTCTCCTCCCTTCCTGTCTCCGTCGTCATCCTCTTGAACCAATCACGGGCCTCTGTCAGTCACTCTGCACCTCACCTTTTCCACATACGTGTTCAGTTACACCCACAAGATAACATTGTTCTCCAGGGAACTATGGGCGGAACTGCTTATATAAGATAACAGAGCCCCAGAATCCCCCCTTGGAAAGGACCTCTGAAGTCATCCGGTCCCAGTGTAAAAACCTGTCCCCAGCACCTCCAACAGGTGGCCATCCAGCCTTTATTTGCATAGCTCCCATGACGGGGAGCTCACTTCTCGAGGAGGCTGCCCATGTGTTCATGCAGCTTAGAGTGCTCCATTTCTGCTTGATAGCAGGAAGGACGTTCTTACCAGTGCTTATAATCTGGCGTGACATGATAAGGTCAAACGAGCTGAGAAAAGACTCAGAAATGCTATTTTTTTCCATCTAGTGAATAGGTTGAGGGCTTTTATGGGGTCGATTGCCAGTCTGTTGAAGGGTGGCAACCATTTCAAGCACTTAATAAATACTGGTCACATGAATGATTAAAAAAAAAGGAATGGTATTTTCACATCATATCCCTTTGCAGAGGCAGGAGGTCTCCTAGCATCACCCATGGCACATATTTTCATATTTTTCCGATGTTTTGATCAGTTAGGTTTTTTTCTCTCTTTTTAAAAAAAATTACTTGTTATATGGGATGACTCTCTGGGAAAGGGAGAAATGGAGGAAACTGCAGCGCTGTAAAAAATTCAAAATATATATTTTGTATTTTTATTTTAAAATTTTAAAAATATTTTTTAAATTATGTTGGGAACAATGAGATGATTCAGGCTCACAATAGACTTGTGATGGAGAGAGCCATCTACATCCAGGAAGAGAACTATGGGGACTGAGTGTGGCTCACAACATAGTATTTTCACCTTCTTTGTGATTGTTTGCTTGATTTTTGTTTTCTTTCTCATTTTCTTTTCTTTTTTTGATCTGATTTTTCTTGTGCAGCAGGATAATTGTGGAAATATATATAGAAGAATTGCACAAGTTTAACATATATTGGATTACTTGCCATCTAGGGGAGAGGATAGGGGGAGGGAAATTTGGAACACAAGGGTTTGCAAGGGTGAATGTTGAAAGCTAACTATGCCTATATTTTGAAAACAAAAAGCTAAAAAAGAAAAAAAAAGTATGTTGGGAGATAGGATCAAACCAGAGAGAGAGCTCCTTCTAGCTTGGTGATCTTCAGCAAGTCAGTCAACTTTTCTTCAGGGCTTCAACATCCTTATTTGCAGAGTTAACAGAACGAGAGGGAGAAAACAGCTCTGCTTTGGGAACCTGGAGTCTGGGTTTCTAATCCTGGCTCTCTGGTGGTCTCTAAGCTAAGGTCTTTCCCTAGCTCTGACATCATAGGCTCCCCTGGGATCTTCAGAGGGTCTCTGTGCTCCAGTCAGTGCCTCCAGGAATGAAAGCAAAGACGGGCACCCAAAGAAGGAAGATCTAGAAATAGACCCAGCAGAGAAAGAACTTAAGGTCAGCCCTCCCTGATTTTAGCAGTTGCAGGAAGGAAATCAGATATTCTCCTGTCCCAGGGGGACAGAAAGGAAGCTAAGAGACAGATATAGGCAGAGAAGCCAGCAGGGGACTACTGGGATGTTGGTGGATAATTCTCAGGTACTCCCCAGCCATATTCATTAGAAGAGATCCTTAATGCTGGTGATTACTCAATTGGTCAGTTTAGTTCTAAGGAAATCAGAGTGACTTTACCATATCACAGCAGCAATTGTGGAAGATGGGAGTTATTGAGTAAATTAATCAGAAGCATTTGTTAAGCTCCTACTGTTTGCCATGCACTAAAGACAGAAACCTCCATCTTTCTCTCCTTTTCATGGATGACATGATCTACCTCCCTGGGATTTTCTTCCTTAAGGTTCAGAGTCTAGTGGCTTTGTCCTGTGTGTTTGTGTGGGTTCCTGTGGCAGGTTCCTGCTTTATCTTATGTTTATAGGGTGTGGGAGTGAGCTGGAATGTGGCCCGGTCTATTCAAGGCACTAAGGGAACCTGCCTATAATGAGAAACAGCCCCAGGCTAGCCCAAAACATGGGGCTTTCTGGACCATCACCACAAGGGGCAGTATGGAGCTGGGAAGGCCATCTTTTAAAGTAATTCTGGGACCATCCAGCACATGTGTGAAATGAAGGCTATTGTCCTTGAGCCTAATCATTTGTCTGCTTACAGCCCCGTGGGAAGCAGTGGGCATGATGGGAAGAGTGTTGGGATTTGGAAGTTTGGATTCCAGCTTTGCCATTAGTTAGTTACCTGCCTGATTGTGACTTTCATCCATTTTGGAGCCTCTGTTCCATCTCCTATAAAATTAGGAGGCTGTGTATATACAGAAATAATTATAGCAGCTCTTTTCTTAGGGCAAAGACTTAGAGATTGAGGGGATGCCCATCAATTGGGGAATGGCCAAATAAATTGTAATATGTGATTATGAGGGGACACTATTGCTCTGTGGGAAATGATGAGCAGGATGCTCTCAGAAAAACTTCCTCCATGAGCTGATGCAGAGTGAAATGTGCTGTGTACAAAGTAATAACAATGTTGTGGGACGACCGGCTATGAATGACTTTGCTATTCTCAGCAATACTATGATTATTCTGAAGGACTTATGATGAAAAATGCTAGAAAGAACTAGTAGATTGTAGTATACTTTTTTTTTACTTTATTTTTATTTTTGGGGGGAAGAGTAGATTTGTTTTCTATCACAACATGACTTTTATGGAAATATTTTGTATAACTTCACATGTGTCTTCTGAATATGAGGGGTGGAAGGAAGAGAATCTGGAACTTAAAGTTTTAAAAACAAATATTAAAATTGTTTTACATCTCATTGGGAAAAAATAGCAAACTTTTCAAATTAGGAGGCGGGATTAGATTGCCTGAGGTCCCTTCAAATTCCAAATCCAGGCTCTTCTCCCATATTTGGGAGGAAGCCATTAGCAGCCTGGAGTAAATAAAAAGATGATTACATTTATAGAAGATTTAGCCTTGACAGTGGAGGTCTAAGTGGGGCTTTCATTGACAAATCAGCACATTGGTTTTTCTTCTGAGGTCAAGAGTCGAAGGCCTTGTTCATCTTTCTCTTTCATTCTCTGCTTTCAGGATGAGATGAAGGAAGGATCAGAGGGGCAGGGAGTGGTGGTCTGGGCAGGAGGGCTCGGGGCATGATCTCCGATTGAGATAGAAATGGGAGATGAATTTCTGCCTCTTCTCTTTGTTCAGACCCCCCTATCCTGGCTCTTCTCCAGGTTGGAAATGGGGGGGCTATAATACAGAGATTCAATGTCCAGGGGCCCTAATGCTAAAGCTCTGGATGTCCAGAGGTCCGGATGTCCAAGGCCCTGATGTCCTGCCTTAATGTCTGAGGTTCTGGATGTCCGGGGATCCAGAGGATTCCAGGGGTCCAGGTTCAGAGTCAGTTCTTTCTCCCTCACTTGCAGGAGTCCCCTTCCCCAAGAATTTCCAGCAAGTGTGCACCAAGATCCTGACCCGCCTTTTCCGCGTCTTTGTCCACGTCTACATCCACCATTTTGATGGCATCATTGCGATGGGTGCCGAGGCTCACGTCAACACGTGCTACAAGCATTTCTACTACTTTATCCAGGAGTTCAGCCTCGTGGACCACCGGGAGCTAGAGCCACTGGTAAGAAAGGTCTCAGTCCTTGCTCCTCGCCCATCATGTCTATTTCTCCAGGACCTTAAGGCTCGCAAGCCCCCCATTATTGTCCCCATTTCATGGAGGAGGAAAGTGAGGGCCCAGGTCTCCTGCCTCCAGCGCCTCTGGCACTTCCATGGCTAATTGCAGGAGCCCCACTGTTCGGTGGGAGAGGCTCTGCCCCCCGCCCCCCATGGGCTCTGTGCTGTCCTCCTTCCCAAGGACCATTTTCTTGCCCCCCGAGGGCAGGGTGGACCTCCTTTTCAGGCCTGTCCATGTTCTGTGGCTGAAGGCACTGTGTCTCAAGTCTTTGGCTGCTCTTTGCAGGGGAGTAGCCCAATGTGTAAAATTCTGATTGAACCAAGTAGATAAATGGGGATCCTTCCTGCTGCATCTTATGGCCACAGACCCCCACTGGGGAACTGCCCCAGGGCGCAAGATCTCCATCTTCTCCAGAGAAGAATGGGTGGAGGAAGAACAGGCTTTAAGCCCAGGGGCTTCTGGCTTCTCAGACTTGACCTTTGTCCATGTTTTTGACATTTCAGAGAGAAATGACAGAGAGGATCTGTCACTGAGCCCCCAAGAGCCTGGGAAGATGCTGACCTTTGGCCTGGAGCGCCCTGGACTTTGGTGGGGAAAAGGCCACCACCCCCATGCCTGTGGCCATGGAGGGACCCAAAGCCACTCTCCTCCTCTGGGGCCCTCCCCTGAAGCCCCCCAAATGCCAGTTCTTATTTTCTAGAGCCCCCCCGCACTCTCCTGCTGGAAGGAGGTCGGGAAGGAATCGGAAGAAAGACAGAAAGAAAAGGGACACTTGTTGGGAGGGAGGGCGTCATGAATCTGAAATTTCCTTCAGGAGACCCCCCTCACCTTCACCCCAAGCAGACAAGCCCCTCAGAGAGGCTGACGTCGGGTATGATTAGAGCCAAAAATTCTTGGGCCGGAGCTAGGAGGGCCCGGACGTCGTCACCCTGTGAGATCACCTGTCAGTGAAGTCCAAAAGCATTTATTAAGTGCTTTTGGTATGCAAGGACAGAGCTGAGGGCTGAGAGGCTCTTGTGCCCAGTGTAGGTGTGACTCCTTCCCTATGTGTATGTGTGTGACTCCCTGTCTCTGAGTGTCAGAGCTGAGGGCCTTATAAGGGAACAATATTTCCCCATTTGGGGGAGGGGGGTTATCTGTTCCACCATTCCTTCCCCAGGGAGGACCCTCGGATTTAGGAGCAAGAGGTAGTTCATTGGACAACTGGGACCTGGTTCTGATCTCCCAGAAGGCCTCCTACAGGAGGTCACCTCATCCATCCTCTGGGTCCAAGCCCACCCTGTGAAGTGTGGAAGGCCCTGATGCTCTTTAAGGCCCCCCCCGCCCCTCAACATTTTCAGGGGATCAACCAAAAGCCGCCGGCTCAGCAGGCCTTGCTTGCATGTAACTCAGATCTGCTGCTGTTTCATTGGGTTTTTGGCAAGATGGAAGCCGTCCACTGGGAGCCCCTGCCCAAAGCCAAGCTGGGCTCACGGATGCTCTTGGGCTGTCAAGAGAGCACTGAAGAAGCTTTTTGGACTGAAGAGACCCCTCTTGGATTCTCCCCAAGCTGGAGCAGATCCAGCCCAACCCTTCTGGGAAACCACTTGCCCAGGATGCTTAAAACTAATGAGTTGCCAGTGAGAGGAGCAGAGGGAGGATGATGGAGGATATCCTCCCTCCTAGTCCTTCTGGGCTTGCACGCATCCTTCACCCCCTCAGTGAAGACCCAGGGGGAGAAGGGGTGAATGGGAGGGACTTGTTGGGGATGCCCGAGCTCTGCCCACTCGCTGCCCAAATGGGGTCCCACTGAGTCCTGCCCACTTATTCAGCCCCTCACCTCTGACCCTTTCCCCTCTGCCCCCATCTCTGACCCTTTCCCCTCTGCCCTCATCTCTGAGCCAAAACTTGCAGGGGGGAGATGCGAGACAGAGGAAGCTAGTCCCTGCCCTCAGGAAGCTTCCAGGATCTTCTTCGCCTGCCCACCTTGTAGATTCTGAGGGAAGCTTGGCTGGGACCAGAGCCAAGCCGGACTGAGCTGAGGGGGGAGCACCCGGACCCCCTGAGACCTGAGCCTAATTGACTTCTGCCATTCCCAGGAACACTTCATTCTGAAGACATGCAAGGGGTGGGGGAGGGAGGGGGGAGGGGGGGTGGGAGAGCAGGGATCTGTGGTCTGAGTCTGCAGGGGATTCTGGGAAGCCTGGGCTTCTCTGCCCCCTACCTCACCAGTGATTAATTAGTGATTGGAATCACCCTTTGCTGGGGTCACTGCTGATCCATTGGGAAGGGGAAATTATTTTTTTAAGTGAAGGGCAAGAGGGTATTGTTTTTATTTTAAACAAAGAAAAATAAAGAAGGAAGGCAGCTTTTGTCTGGCCACATGGGCTCCTTTGATGTCCAGAGTTTTAAAAAGCAACACTACCACACCCTGGGGGAGTGCCTTAGTCTGAGATCCCGGCCTACTCTGGCTCCAGGCCCCAGGGCCAGGCCCGAGGCTGAGAGGCCCAGAGCTGTGACTTCTGGGGCTCCACAAATGATCAGAAGGGGCTCCCCTAGAATTGCTGGGGGCTGCCCCACTGAAAGTAGGGGGCAAATTTAGAAGGGAGAACTGAGTCCTGTCTGGCCCCCAAAACTGGTCCAAGGCGGGCTCCAGACCAGCCAGAACTGGCCCTTCCGGATCCCTTTTTGGGGGTCTGCTCTAGGCTGGGGGACCCAGCAAGCAAATCTCTTCAGGGTTAAGGGGGCCTCTCAGCCCAGCCCCACCCAAGATGCCTGGAATTGCCTCTGGGAGGTGCCCCAGAACCTCAGGGCTGGAAGGGGCCAAGATTCCCCTCACCACCACCATCACATCCCTGCCACTCCCAGCCTTCCCTGGAGCCCAACTGGGCTTTTTCTAGGAAAGTTCTACCAGCCCTATGACCAGCTCAGTCCTCCACCAGCTGTGGCTCCTCACTCTGCCTTCTGGGACTGAGCAGAGCCAGAACAGCCAGCCAACTCCAAAGCAGCTCTCCCCTCCCCCCCACCTGGGCCAATATGTCCCCTTCTCTCCTTGGACCCCCTGGTGCAGACCATCTTTTCCTTACACTAGGACTGTTGCCATAGCAGCTGGGAAGGGGGGGTATCTGCCTGCCTCTCCCCACTCCAATCCATCCCCCACTCAGTTATCAAGATGATCTTCCTAAAGTGCAGGGCTGAGCTTGTCTCCCCCTACTTCATAAAGTCCAGCCTCCCCATCACCTCTAGAATCAATTATAAAATCCTCCATCAATCAGTCAATAAGCTGATTGTGGTGTCTGGAGTTAGATCCATCTATGAATAAACATTTATTAAGTACCTACTGTGTGCCAAGCATTGTGCAAGCTAGCAAAATACACTGAAGAGCCCCCAATCTAAAGGGGCCTTTAAAGCCCACTGGTACCCCTCCCCAGCTTTCTGGTCCCAATCCCCCAAGTACTGTTAGACTCATTGCCTCAGGTCTCCTGGCTATTGCCCAAATGAGACACTTTCATCTCCCAGCTCCAGGCATTGTCACTGGCTGTGCCCCCTGCCTGGGATGCCCTCCCTCTTCATCTCTGCCTCCCTTCTTCCTTCAAGTCCCAGCTCAAATCTCTCCTTCTTTAGGAAGCCTCTCCTGGTCCTTCAAGGGCCTCCCTCTG
>JAJPUD010010498.1:46058-61524 GCA_023553655.1 Myrmecobius fasciatus
GGAAGAAAGAGAGAAGAAAAGAAGGGAAGAATGAAGGGAGAAAGAAAGATGGAAGGAAAGAAAGGAGGGAGGAAGAAATAAAGATGGAAGGAAAGAAAGAAGGAAGGAAGGAAAGAAAGAAAGATGGAAGGAAAGAAGGGAGGGAGGAAGAAAGAAAGAAAGAGGAAGGAAGAAAGGAAGGAAGGAAGGGCGGGAGGAAGGAAGAAAGAGTAGTCTTGATGTTTTTATCAGGTGGTTTAACCAAAGGGGAAAGAGATATAGGATGATAGTTAGCAGGACTGGGTGGGTCAAGTGAAGGCTTCTTGAGAATGGAGGGGACATAGATGTATTCACAGGGAGTAGACAGGGAGAGAGAGGAGAGGGAGAGGGCCGCCTTCTGGAGTAGGAGGAGAGCCCACGTGCGCAGAGGTGAGACACAGGCACAGGAAGCCAGGAGGTGCTGAGAGCAGAGGGAGAAGAAGGCTTCTCACTGTGACTTCTGCCCAGAGGAAGGGGTCAGGGCCGCTTGCTGGGCTTCCTGCCCCCATCTCTTTCCCACCCCCCCAGCTGGCCCAGATCTGATCACGACATTCCCAGGATTAAGGGTCAGGGCCTCTCTCCTCTCAGACACTTGGGAGCTGGCGCTTGAAGTCTCGTGGCTGCCCCCCTTTCCTTTGTGGTTTTGTGCTGCGCCCGCCTAGCCACGTCTGGTGGGTCCCTGAATGTGCTGCTTCAGACCGGGAAAAGCCCTGACCGGGAGCTGCCGGGACGGTCGCCTCTGTCTCCCAGACCCCCGTCTCCCTTTGCCACGGGAAGCCCCCTTGGTGCTCTTGCAGTCTCCCTCCTCTGTCGCCTTGGGAGCCTTTGGGCAGACGCCCTGGAGAGGCCCAGGGAGCCCTTCCCAGCCCTGTACCTTTAAATGCATGAAATAAAACAGCGAGGACCACAGAGGAACTGGGGCTGCAGTTACGTCGGAGTAACCCCAGAGTCCCCGCGCCCTGTTGGTCAGAGGCTCTCTTTAGTGTCCCTGTCCCCCTGCGTGTGGCAGGTGTGTGTGGGGGGGGGTGAAGTGGGAGGCGAGACCACAGCTGAGGTCAGCAGGACGTCCTCTGCCTCTGGCTGCAGCCTCTGGCTGGGCCGTCCCGGCCAGCTTGATCCCAAGCCCAGGGCCCAGGGGCTGGGCCTGACCCGCACCATCCCTTCCACAGATCATCGAGAAGCAAGCCGGACACAGCCGGAGCAGGGTGTTTCGGGAGGTAGAGACGCTGTATCAGTGTCAAGGCAACAGGTGAGTCCGAGAGAAGCCTGGCTGCTTCATGGGGGACCCCCTGCCGCCCCCGGGGACTCCCCTGATTCCTGCCACGGTTGGGGGGTGCGGGCGGGAAGCACAGACAGCTTACAAAGCCTCTGACAGCCGATCCTCGGTTCCGGCAGCTCCCTAACGCTTTGAGTGTCCCCTGGGGAGGGGACGTGCCCACAGTCAGGGGCTCTGGGCGGCCAGAGCCAGGATCCCGGGCCAGGCCTCGTCCGTGGGTCACTCGGGGCCTCCTCCCTCAGCTTCAGGAGTTAGCCCAGTTACTGATTTGCTCGCAAACCCTCCCTTCAGAAGGGGGCCCCTGAGCTTGAGCCCCGGGGCTGATACTCTGGGGGCTCCTGTCTGCTCACGGCCGCCCCTGCGGGGGGAGAAGGGTTTGGGAGCCCTGGAGAAACGGCGGGATTTATGAGCGCGCCAGGACCACTTTGCACGGGTGTCCCCAGTGCGTTCTGTGCGCAAGGTCTCCAGGAGGGAGTGTGTCTGTGCTTTTTCCTTCTCAGACCTTGACTAGCACTGATTATGCTGCGTCCTGCCTGGCAGCGTGTGTGTGAGTGTGTGTGTGTGTTTGTGAGTGTGTGTGTGTGTTTGTGAGTGTGTGTGTTTGTGAGTGTGTGTGTGTTTGTGAGTGTGAGTGAGTGTGTGTTTGTGAGTGTGTGTGTGAGTGTGTGTTTGTGTTTGTGAGTGTGTGTGTGAGTGTGTTTGTGTATCCTGTATCTCCCCTACTAGATCCTGGCCCCCTCCCCACCTCCCAGAAGAGCAGGGACCAAGTCTGGGCCATGCCCTTCTCCATTTGGTCTCATGCACAATGCACTGCATGTAGTAGGCACTTAATAAATGCTTGTTGTCTTGAAGGCCCTGCAGGAGGTCTCAGGTTTCTGGACTCTCGGTGGAGGAAGCTTTTAGGGCTTTTTCAGGACTGGCCCATGGATGGGACAAGGAGGGAGGGCTCCTTAATCAGGCTCTGAGGCAGGGGAGGTGGCTGGTGGGCAGCAGATGATTTCAGCCCAGACTCTAAGGCCTTGTGGCACCTTGTGCTAGTAACCCCCTGACTCCCGCCTCCTCCAGATCCCACGGACCACCCTTTCCTGGGCTTTAAGAGCTGCAGGCCGCTCCCCATAGCGTCTCCATCCGGCATTAGAAGCTCTGTGGGCCCTCTCTGGGAGCTCCTGGAGGGCAGGGCCTGGCAAGTAGCAGGTGCTTAGCTTGGCACATAGTAGGTCCTCAGTTTCTCCTGGAGGTCTTTAGGAGCTGGAGGCCACTTCCTGTAGCGTCTCCATTCAGCATTAGAAGCTCTGTGGGCCCTCTCTCCATCAGACTAGGAGCTCCTGGAGGGCAGGGCCTGGTGAGTAGCAGGTGCTTAGCCTGGCACACAGTAGGTCCTCGGCCTCTCCTGGAGGTCACTTCGCGTAGCATCTCCATCCGGCATTAGAAGCTCTGTGAGCCCTCTCTGGGAGCTCCTGGAGGGCAGGGCCTGACGAGTAGCAGGTGCTTAGCCTGGCACATAGTAGGTCCTCAGCCTCTCCCAGAGGCCGCTTCTTGTAGTGTCTCCATTCAGCATTAGAAGCTCTGTGGGCCCTCTCCCCATCAGACCAGGAGCTCCTGGAGGGCAGGGCCCGGCGAGTAGCAGGTGCTTAGCCTGGCACATAGTAGGTCCTCGGCCTCTCCCGGAGGTCTTTAGGAGCTGGAGGCCGCTCCCCGCAGCGTCTCCGTCCGGCATTAGAAGCTCCACGCGGTTTGTTTCCCCTCGCCGCCCTGCGCTGCCCCTCCCTGCCCCAGAATCCAGGCCGGTGGTCGGTCTCCCCGCTGAGCTACAAGACGACCTTGTTGGCAGAGCGTGTAATGCCGGGCAGCCGGCGAGTGTTCACCGGGGAGCGCTACAAGTACCTACGGCTGCGAGCGCCCGCTCTTTCATTAAGCAGCACTTAGCAGCGGGGGCCGGCGCGGCCCCCAGTCTCTTTGACAGATGTTTCCATTTTCTCCAGGCCATGTAAATACTGCCCCGTGATTTATGGGAGAGGAGGAGGGCAAGTAATTATTTTAGACTTGCCTCCAGGACACGCACCTCCTATTCCACGTTATTAACCGCAATTGCTTACCGTCGGCCGCTCTGGGCCTCCTGGGCTCTGGTGTGACTGGGACTTTTTACAGCCCTACCTGGCGGATTCCGGGGCTGGGGTTTGGCAGCGCGGGCTTGGCGGACACAACATTGCGGAAAGAGAAGGTGACCCGGCGCCAGCGCGCACCCCGGCCCTGCTAGAGCGCCCACTCCCCCTCTGGCCCCTCCCGGCCCGGGTTTGACCCGCGGCGGGGTGACCATAAAGGAGGCCGGTGCCGTTCCCCCATCATGCCTTTCTCTTTCCTCTCCCCTTTTAGGAACATTTTGGAACTGATCGAATTTTTTGAAGACGATGCGAGATTCTACCTGGTCTTCGAGAAACTGCAAGGAGGTACCCGTGTCCCCGCTGCCAGGGCCGCGGGCGCTGATCCGTCACACGTCCCAGAGGCCCCGAGACGGCCTCTAGAAGGAAAAGGACGAAGGACTTCAGGACTGCCCTTGATTGGGAGAAGGGGGGAGGGGAGAAGGATAATTAACATTGGGCAGCTTAGAGAGGCGCCGGTTGGCATTCTATAAGCGCCTTTTCATTATACTAGGAACCGCGTATAGATAAATTTAGTCATCAATTTCCCGATCCCCTGCTCTGACAGCTCCCCCACTTAACAAAATTAATTATGGGGCGGGAGGTTGTGAATGCATTGGCGCTGCCAGCGATGCTCACTGGAGGAGGGAAGAGTCTCATTGCTCAGGGCGCGGAGCCAAGCTTGAGTGGGACCAGCAGCGTGCCAGCTGCCGGGAGGAAGCCGGCCCTTTGGCCCGCCATCTGCCCATGGCCCCCCTGCCAGTGGGAGCAGCACTCCGGAAGCCAGCTGCTCTCGCTCCTCCTCCCTCGCCCCTGCCCCCGGGCGAGCTCTCCTTTGTGTGAAGCTTGTGGGCATCGAGTGCCCTCGCCAGCTGTGGGCACACTTCCCAAACCTCAGGAGTCCTTGGGGATGTCAGGGAGGAAACTGAGGCACTGAGGGAGAAGTCTCTGGCTGCCACGCTCGCTGCCCCCCCACGGGGCCTCTGCGGCAGCTCTGCCAGGGTCCGGGGCGAGGGACTGGCGAGTGACGTGGGCTCCTGCCTTTCTGAGGGAACAGTTGGCGGCAGCCGGAGACTGTGCAGGAACTCCTGTCCGTCCCGAGGGCCCCCAGCCCCACACTCAGCCCGGGAACCTGGGCTGTGTGCCCGGTGTGGGGGCCCCTGGGCAGCCCGAGCTGTGGCTCGGAGCACCAGCAGGGGCAGGGAGGAGGGGTCCCCCCAAGTCCCCCCTCAGAGTAGGGGAATCCTCGGGGGAGATAAAAGCTCTTACCCTCGGCAGGTTCTTGCAAAGGGAAGTCCTCTGTGACTGGGGCCCCGTCCCCCACAGCCCAGGTGGGCCCAGCCCCGGCAGCTCGGTGGCCCACTACGTGGCATTCAGGACTTGGCATCCCTTCTGCCTGTATCACTCCGGGCACGGCGCCTGATTTCTGGCTGCCCCCGTTTTCCCATCTGTGAAATGGGAGGAACAAGAGCACTTAGCTCCCAGGAGCCATAACCCTTAGGCTTGAGGGGCTCCTGCCTTATGGGGCCCCCCAGACCCCCGCAGCCTGGGACGTCCGGCCAGCTGGTGCTGACGCACCCCCTTTCCTCCTTCCCCGTCTCTTCTCTCCCCAAAGGCTCGATTTTGACTCACATCCAGAAACGAAAGCACTTCAACGAGCGGGAGGCCAGCCGAGTGGTCCGCGACGTCTCCTCCGCCCTGGACTTCTTGCATACGAAGGGTGAGTGAGTCAGGCTCCTCCCCGGCCTGGCCGCTTGGCCGCTGTTCTGAGGCTCGATGGAGCTTGGGGGCCCAGAGCCGCTTCTTCCTCCCTCTTTTTCTGTTTAAGGCGCGCCTCTGACTGGGAGAGGGCACAGGGCAGTTGTGTTGGGCCAGAGCCGGCCCCCTCCCCCTCCATGACCCAGCGAGTGGCCTGCACCCCGCGCAAAGCCCTGTCGGGGAGATCTCTTGGGTGGCCCCCTGCCCACTCTCAGCAGTCGGGCCCGCTGTTGCCTGTTCATTCACAAAAAAGGATCTGACAGGAGAACGGCAGAGGGGGTCAGGGCCCCACCCGAGGGATGCCTCCTCCCAGAGTTCCCCCTGCCCCACCACCTCCACAAAAGCCCCTCCTCTGGCTGGGAGAGAGAGATGGAGAGAGCACAGGCCTCCTGCTGTGGGGGTGGGAGCTTCCAGTCCGCACAGTGGAGGGGATGGGGTGTGTGTGTGAATGCTGGGCACGGGGCGTGTGTACCCATGAGCCCTGGCACAAAGGATGGCTGTAACAGCAGCAGGAAAGAACGGTTAACAAGGCCACGAAATCTGCTTCTATTCCTGGCACTAATTGGGCAAGAACCCGCCTGAGGCTCTTGGGACTGTGCTACTCTTTTCCACCTAGAGCATCAAACATTTTCCTCCTCTCCTGGGTTCAGTGAAGGCCAAAGGCTTTACCTATACACACCAGCAGGGAGAAGGCAGAGGCTCCAAACCCTGGGTTCTCAAGGAGGTAGCTTCCTTTGCCAGGCCCCGGGGCCAGGTGGAGTTATAACAAAGTCCCTTGTGGTCCTGCCCTCATGGAGCCTTAGAGTGAAAGAAACAAGCATTTATTAAGTGCCTGCTGTATGCATCCTAAGAACGTTACAAAGAGTATCTCCTTCTGTCTTTACAACAATCCTGTGACGTTGGGGCTCTTATTATCCCCGTTTTACAATTGAGGAAACTGAGGCAAACAAGTCGTGAGACTTCTGCCCAAGGTCTCAGATGGGATTTGAACTTGGGTCTTCCTGACGCCAGATCCAGCGCTTTATCCACAGGGCCATCCAGCTCCTTGGAATTATGGGGGAGATAGACCTGTGATAATGATAGAGGAAGGCCTGTTGTGCAGAGCCGGGGGAGGTTCAGACGCTGCAAAGACTGGAGAGCGCTCTGGCCTCCAGGTGCCCAGCCGCTTCCAGCCTCTCCTTCCCCTCCTTGCCCACGTCCTCCCCTCGCTGACGCACGAGCCGGACGCAGGGGTGACCGGGGGCAGGGTCTGCCCCCGGGAGAAGCATTCCAGCGAGCACGGGTGTCTGAAGAGTGGCGGGCATGATGAATGGCCGGGCCCGCGTCCGGAGGCTGGGATGTGTGCAGGTAACACCTGCCTGACAGAGATTTACAGCCTCTCCCCACCTGCTGCTGTCCATCCAAAGTGGGTCACGCCTCCTCGGACCCCATGGAGGGGGCCGGCTTCCAGGCGTGGGCTGGGACCGAGGGGCCGCTGCGAGCGTCTCACAAACTCTCGCTCCCTCGCCGCCGGCCTGCACCATCACGTGATCCACGCTTGCCAGCCAAGCCTCGGAGCTTGATAAATAACTTTGCTCTGCAAAGATGGATGGGGCCTCCATGGTCAGCCTGGAAACAAGGCCTGCTCTTTTAAAACGGCGGCCACGCTGCAGCAGAACCTCTGGGAGATCGGGGGGAGGCGGGCTGCTGCCCGGCGGTTCCGGGCCGGGTCCCTGGCTCCTCGCCGGGCCCTGCCGCCTTTGGAAACATTAGCCGTAATGGGAAAGTGCTTTCCCTTTTAGAGCTGCCACCGGGTGCCCGGCTCCATTCGGGCAAATTGGAACTCGGCTGCTCTGGGCTTTCGCTCAGTTAGGTGGCTCGCATGAAGCAGGCCAGCTGTGGGAGGGCACTCGCGGGTGGGCAGGGGCCACCTTTGGGAAGAGAAGGGAGACTGGAAAGTCGCGGTCCCGGGGCCGGGTGCAGGAATGACTCTGGAGGAAGCCGCAGCTCCAGGGACGGCCAGCCGGCCTCCGACCCTGCTGTGGCCGGTCCCTGCCCACCCGATTCGAGGACCTTACTTGGCTCTCACAGGAGAGGCGAAGAGCTCGCCCGCTCCTCCTGCCCTGAGCCGGAGTCTTCCTGGAGCGGAGGAGGCAGGCCCCCCCAGCCGCCTTTGGCGGCCTCCTAGCCGGACTGCGGTCACTATTGCCCTGTGGCGGCCAGTGGGCTTCTGCCGGAAGGAAGGGCCGTGTCCCGTGGAGGCCCGAGGCCTTTCTTTCTGCCTCACATCATCCCCGAGCGGCCGGCTTGTCTGCGGCCACAGGAGGGGAGGGGAATCAGGCGAGCCTTGGGAGACTTGTTAGCGCGTGGTCCCCTGCAAATCCAGGGCGCCCTGTGTGGCGGAAAGCTTGGATTGGGGCCGCCGAGGAGAAGTGAGGTGAGGCAGGGCTGAGCCCCCGGGAGCTTCCAAACGAGGACCTAATTATCAGGGCCGGGCTGCTCGGAGCGCTCGGGGCGGCCCTCGGTCGCTCTCCCTCACGGCAGCACTCAAAGGCGGAGGGCTGCTGGGGCCTGGCTCCTGTGGGCCCTCCCCGCGGCCCTGCTTACTTCTGTCTCCTGCAGCTCGTTAATTTTTTAATGTACCATAAT
Source organism: Myrmecobius fasciatus (assembly GCA_023553655.1). Classification (NCBI taxonomy): domain Eukaryota; kingdom Metazoa; phylum Chordata; class Mammalia; order Dasyuromorphia; family Myrmecobiidae; genus Myrmecobius; species Myrmecobius fasciatus. The sequence continues at coordinate 53,877 of JAJPUD010010498.1, forward strand.
TGGGAATTAATCTGCGAGCAGCAGCGTTTGAAAAAAAATTAATTGCGTGTGGAACGGCTGATAATTGTTTGCGTTTTAACCATTTCTTCTCCCCCCCCATTCAGGCATCGCTCACCGAGATCTGAAGCCAGAGAACATCCTGTGTGAATCCCCCTCAGAGGTACTTCGGGGCCTCCAGGCCGGGGAGGGGGGCCTGCTGCTGCCCCGAGCGTCCGGAGGGAGCTCGCCCTCCGCGTCCCCAGGAGGGGCAGCAGGCTGGCTGAGCCGTATTTTGGGCAGATCAGACAGGGTTTCAAATGCTTTCCGGGCGGCCGGACTTTGTGCCAGAAAGAAACCTGAGTTTGGCCGGAAGGCTTTCCTCGTGGGCTTAGGGAGAGAGAGCTGGTGGGAAAGGCCCTGCCTCTGCCCGAGCGCCCTGACGCGAGGCCCGTCCCCAGGGCTGCCGAGGTGACTCCTGGGAAGGAGCTGCACTTGGGTTTCTCCGTCTGTGATTCGGGGCCGTGTGACCGAGTTAGCTCCTTCCCAGAACTGTCTGACCGATCGGTGCATGCTCTTTCTGCTTAAGCCCTGGCTGCAGAGAACAGCTTCTGTTTCATGCTGCAATTTTGAAGCTAAAAGTCCGAATGTCAGAGTCGCAGAGCTGGGTTAGAGCTCCAGGCCCTGCCCAGCTTCTGTCAGTGGGATGAATCTTGCCGTCAGGCGGTTCTTCGGCTTCTGCTTGAAGGGGCCCGGGGGGGCCTCCCTAGCCAGGGATTAACTAGGAGGGTCAAGATCCAGGTCCCGGCCCCAGTGTTAGCTCAGAGTAGTAGAGGGCCAGGGCCAGAGTGATCATGGGGACGGCAGGTGCGAGCCCCTCCTCCCACTGATGGAGGAGAGGGGAGCGGCAGAGCCCTGTGCTGGCGCGGGCCCTCTGGCCTTCTGGGACCCCACCTGCTTCTTCTACCCGCGTCTGGGGCTGAAACCTGTGTCCTCATCATCGTCACGGACGACTCCCACTTTTGTCCTTGGGGGCCAGACAGGCCCCGCCTGCTCCCTCTCCCACGTGGCTTCTTGCCTGGATATTTGAAGAGCGTCTCACAGACCCTTAAGCCTCCTCTCCAGGCTAAGCGTCCCTGGTTCTCTGAGCTGCTCCTCACGGGCGATGGTCTCCTGGTGTCCGTAGGGACCCTCCACCTCGTCACTGGACGTCACATGGTCAGGGACGGGCTTGTCTCCCTGCAGGTAGGCCGCACCGTGCCATTGACTCATCCCCGAACGAAGACACACTGGGACCTAGCTGGGCTCTAGTACTTGTGAAACCAGGTTTTTTCATCCAGTTTGGTCCCATGATGTAGCCTGTCGTGATCTCTTTTGAAAAAGTAATCACTTCCTCTTCCCCCCTCCCAGAGATCGTAACAAATATTTTTTTAAAGGAAAAGGGGAAGGAAAACCCATCAGCACATGGCCAAAGTCTGAAATGAGAGCAGTGCTCCTCCTCTCCTGGGATGGGGGAGGGGATCTTTTCTGTCTTTTCCTGGCAGCCAGGAGGGCTGTTGGCCATTTTGCTACATCACTGAATTTCCTGGCACTACTTCACGTATTCCTTCTCTTTGCACCAAATGGTCAGTTTTCTGGGCTTCTCCCTAATCATCACCTTGTTTCCTCAGAGCTTAGCAAGAGTAAATTTCATTATATTCCTGTTCCATCTTTTGTAAACGAGCATCTTCTCCATTTCCAGTTCTTTGCCAGCACAAAACGTGCTGCTTTAAATATTTGGGGGACTTTCTTCTTCTCATCAATGACCTTCTTGGGGCGTAACCCCAGCCAGGAAGTCTGTGGACCTTTGAGTCACTTTCTTTGTGCAATTCCAAATTGCTTCCCCAAATGGTGGCGTTGACTCACAGCTCCACCAATAATGTACTCGCTGGGTGCCTTTTTTCCCATCTTCTGTAACTGCCCTTTTGTTGGGTGTCAGGTGAGACTTCAGAATTGCTGTGATTTGGCGCATTCTTGCCTACGGTTGTTAAGTTTGCTGTTCTTTTATAATTGTCCCTATCCTTTGGTCCCTTGACTTCCTGGGGACAACTTTCTGAGGTCATCGGCCGTGTGGTTGTCTGGGCCTTGTAACCCAAATGCCTCCTGGGCAGCAAAGTGCTCTCTTGGGTTCCATATTCTCCAGGAGCCATTTTTGTTCTGACCTTTCTACTCCAAGTTGCAGGGTGGTCTCAGACACTGATGAGCTGTGTGACCCTGGGCAGGTCAGTTAACCCCAACTGCCTCCAAAACAAATAGAATTCCTATTTTCAGTTAATTCATTTATTAAAATGAATTTTAATTTATATAAAATTATATAAAATAAAATTTAATTTAGTTAATTAATTTTAAATTAAAAATTATTTATTTAAATCAAAGTGAATCCTTTTCAGTTGAATCTTTAGTATTTTTTTTTCCAAATATCTATAAAAATAGTTTACAATATTCGTTTTTTTAAGACTTTGTGTTCTAAATTTTTCTCCCCGTCTCCCTTTCCAAGACAGTAATTAATCTGATATGGGCTAAATATGCGCATTTCCTTTAAACAATTTTCCATTTTTGGCATGTTGTACAAGGAAAATCAGACCAAAGGGGGAAAAGTGAAAATCGTTTGCTTCAATCCCCAGTTCTCTCTCAGGAGGTGGATGGCATTCTCCATCCCCTTCCGCTTCTCTATAAAACGAGGGGACTGGCGTCAGCGGTCCCGGGGTCCCGGCTCAGATCCTGTGCTCACGCCCTTTGAGCAGCTTCCTTCTCGGGCCTGCGTCTGCCCCTTTGGAACAATGACGGCCCCATGATTCCCACTTAGGTAGCACCTTACAGTGTTCAGAGCGCCCCCCCCCCCACAGGCGGGCCTCTGAGATGCTCAGCTCCATTTGCTTCGCCCAGGATCCCAGAGCTGGTCAGTGTGGGAGGCCGGCTTAGCCCCCAGGCCTCCGGCCGCCCTCCCAGCCTGTGCCCTCCTGCATCCCCCGCCTCTCCCCGCCTTGGCTCTTGTCCTCCTTATGGAGTGTGTTTGAAAAGGTTTTGTGGCTGCATCTTCCCAGCCAGCCTTTCTCCCATCCGGCCTCCCCTAAAAAACGAATCAGGCCGCCATTAAGGCAAGTCACGTGAACTAGTCTGGGGACCAGGGGCCCATTTAGAGCCGGCGCTTTCTGAAGAGGAAGGAGGAATAAAGATTTGGGTCTGCAGCCTGCGGCAGCCACGTGGCACTGAGCTCGATCTGCTGCCTTTCCGTAGCCATCAGCAGCTAGAGGAGAGCTCCTGGTCTCCTGGAAGGGCCCTCGGAGGCCAGACCGGAGCCATTGTCCGAGGTCCTGCAGCCTGGAAACAGCCCCCCAGGATCTGAACTCGGGCCCTCGGCCCCCAACCCCAGCGCTTTCCCCCGCCCTGAGCCAGGCTCCCCTGCCCTTCCCCGGGGGTCAGTGGCCGAGGTCGGTGCCGTCCACCTCCTCTCTTGAGATGGCTTATTCCTCTGGATCATGGCCCTCTGTGCCATAGCATCACGCTTTCCCCTTTGGCTGTGGGAGCCCTCCCCGCCTGTGTTCTCTTACAGCACAGCAATGGCCGCATCCTGCCTCGGGCAGGGCCGGCCATCTGCCCCCACAAAAGCGCTGCCTCTGCCGCCGACCGTCCGCTGCCTTCCCTGACAGGCTTTGCCCTCTCTCCCGTTTCCCCATCAGCCTGTTTTTGGATTCTGGTTCTCTTGTCCCCCTGAAATGAGGTCATCCCATCCAGAGCCGGGTCAGGTTGTGGATGCTTCCCTGTAGAGCTGAGGGGGGACTCCAAGCTCCTTTGCCATCTTGGGCCAGCAGCCAGACGTCTGATGCCCCCCCCCGTGCGATAGGCTCCCCCTCCTTGGAGGAGGAGGCTGGAGGGCCGGCCCAGGGCCTTTGGGTCTGAGGGTCAGCAGAAAGTCCCTTCCATCTCGCACAGGCTCTTTGTTATGATGTAAAGGGGATCCAGGGTCAGGGCCTGCAGGAGAACTCCTGGGAGAGGGCAGGGAAGAAGGGTCTGCCCAGGGGGTGGCGGGGGAGTGTGTCCGGTCAGTGTGACAGTGAGGAAGGGGTGAAGGTGCGGCTCGGGGCGTCACGGCCAGGCCGCTGCTCCCAGGAGTTTGGCAGTGAGGGAAGGGGGGGCAGAGGTGAAAGGGGGACCAGATATGTGGGGGGGCTAGAAGTGGGGGGACCAGAGGCGAGGGGGGCCAGAGGCAAGGGGGGGGCCAGAGATGTGGGGGGCAGATACATGGGGGGGCTAGAAGTGGGGCCAGAGATGGGGGGGCCAGAGACGTGGGGGGGCTAGAAGTGGGGGGACCAGAGGCGAGAGGGGGGACCAGAGGTGAGATGGGAATGGACAGGGGAAGCTGCTTGGGACTGAGCAAACCTGTCTGCATTTAGACAGATCAGAGGTGGGAGCCAGGGACCCCGGGGGCAGAGATGGGACTTCTGGACTGTGGCCCCGGAAGAGCTGGGAGGGCCTGGGATCTGGATGAGGAGGGCAGGGCTGCCTCACTGGGGGACGCTTGTCCTGAGGGAAGGTGAGGCTGCGGAGGTTGGGGCAGGGAGGAAGCCAGCCTTGGACGCATCGGTCAGAGGCTCTTCTGCCCGGGTGTGTGGCATTGGGCACGTCCCTCCCCCTCCCACACTGACCCTTGTGGCTCTGTGACCCCCCCCCAGAGCTCTCCCCCTGGGCACTGAGGGGCTGGGCTTGTGAGGGAGCCCTTCCTGGGGGCCTGAGCCTCTGAGGTTTGTGATTCGGGAGATGTGGGTGTGAAGGAAAGCCCCCCTTGGCCCCCGTGGAGAAGCTTCTTTGGCTCTCATTGGGCCGGAACTTGGGGTGACCTGGAGGAGAGTCATGCGGCCGGGCCCCTGAGAGGACGGCGGTGACCTTGCGCTCTCGCCCACGCCAGGTGTCCCCTGTGAAGATCTGTGACTTCGACCTGGGCAGCGGCGTGAAGCTGAACAACTCTTGCACCCCCATCACCACGCCAGAGCTGACCACGCCAGTAAGTGTCCGGGGGCCCAGCCCGGGGCCTGTGGCCGTTCTCCCCTTTCCCTCCCCCCTACGGCCATCTTTGGGGAGCACGTCCGGGCAAAGACGCCGACGAGGCAGAGAGGAGCCGGGGCCGGGCCGGGCCGCTTAGTGTCCTCTAGACCCAGGTCTCACCCGCCAGCGTCTATGCTAATGAAGCCAGTGTGCCGGGCTCACAGTCAGGCCACAAGCATTTATTAAGCCTTGACTGTGGGCCAGGCTCTGTGCTAAGGGGGGCAGCTACAAGCTACAGCTGGCCCCTGGCCTCTGGGCGCTGCCCCCTGCCAGCCTCTGGGCACTGCCCCCCGCCCCCTGCCAGCCTCTGGGGGCCACCTCGGTCCCAAAGCGAGCTGGCTAAGCGTGTCTGCAGTGGTCAGGCCCCAAGCTGGCTGCTGGGGACATAAATGGGGGGAAAGGAGCTTGCTTCCCATGCGGGTGGGGGGGGAGGCACTCGCTGTGGGGGGGGACAGGCGGCCTTCATGGGGAATGTGGGGCCTGAGCAGGAGGGAGGGAGCAATTCTGCAAGGGGGAGGCCGGAGGAAGGGGCTTAGCCAGTGACCTGAGGACCAGAAAGGAGAGCCATGTCCACAGTGGCTGCAAAGGGGGAGAGAGGCTGGGCATGAAGGGCCAGAGTCGTTTGTTTTGTCCTGGGTGTGATGGGGCTGCTGGGGGGGAGGGAGGCCGGGGACCCCACAGTCACTGCAGCCGAGGGGAGAGAGGTGAACCATAGACCCAGAAAGTCCAGGTGAGAGGTGAGGGGGTGCTGAGCTAGAGTGAGGGTCATGCAAGAAATAAGGAGACTGAGTTAGAGGGGGCCGTGCAGGTAGGAAGGAGGAAAGGGAAAAGTAAAGAAAACAAGCCTTTAATAAGCACCTACTATGTGCCGGGCACTGCACAAATGTTTTATTTGATCCTTACAACACCCCTGGGAGATCCCCATTTTACAGGTGGGGAAGCTGAGACAGTGGAGACGAAGTGACTTGCCAGGACGCACAGCTCCTCAGTGTCTGCAGCAGGATTTGAACTTGGGGCTTGCTGACTCCAGGCCCCCATGCTCTATGTGCTGTGAATGGGAGTGAGGGACAGGAAGAGGCTAGAACCCTGACAGAAGGGGAAGTGGGGCAGTGTGGGAGACAGCAAAGTCAGGGGTGACCTTGAGACTGCCAGTTTGGGCCCCCGTGCAGACCATCAGGGAGGACGCTGCGGCTCCCCGGAGCTGGAGGCTGCCTCCTCGCTGGGGCCGCTGGGAGCTCGGGCAGCCTGAGATTCCCCCCGGAGACACGTTTCTTGCCGAGGTTCTTCTCAGAGACTCACAAGCTTCCCAAGAGCGAGGCGCCCATTTGTGTGTCACGTAAGAAAGCTTCGCTGGCTTGGATTGCCTTGGGTCACCTTCCTGCCAGGAGCCCCGAGTGCCAGAACAAAGCTCCTTTTGGGTCCTCCCATCTCTCATCCCAGAAGCCAATCAGTGGGGGAGCTGCCAATGTGAAATCAAATGTGTCTGGAGTGGGGGGGGCTGCCTTGGAAACAGCCGGGCCGAGGGGCTTCCCTGGGGAGGGGGCTCTAAGGTTCCTTCTAGCTTCAGATCCTAAGAGAAAGAATAAGCAGAGATAGTGTCATTAAAAAAATAATAATAATGGGGTGCAGCTTGGTGGTGTAGGGGATAGAGCACCAGCCCTGAAGTCAGGAGGACCTGAGTTCAAATCTGGTCTCAGACACTTAACATGCCCTAGCTGGGTGACCCTGGGCAAGTCACTTAACCCCAATTGCCTCAGAAAAAATAATAATAATAACCCTCATGGACAGCTGCTTAACATTTGAATAGAGCCTCTCTTTAGTCTGGATTTGGTCCAAATACAAGGATGCTCCCCTGAAACAGAACCTTTGTTTATGCAAAGGCAGCATCTCAAGGCCCTCCCAGGAGCCCTCATTAGGAGGACGGATTGTCCGCTGGAAAGGGACGCTCCCAGAGGCCGGTGTCCGTTTTGCCCTTTTTCTCTCTCCAGAGCACTCAGCCCGGCTCTCCCGGTCAGTGCTTAATAAACGCTTGTTGGCTGACTGACCTTGGGAAGACGTGGAGATCTTCGTGTAACTTGTGACCTCAGATCACCTACATTTTCAGCTTATCAGGTTTCTGATTTTTCATCATCTCAGAAGAGCCACAAGCCATTTCTCTGGGTTTTTAACCAGGTTCCTGTAGATTTGGCAACTACGGCTTCCTAGTAGAGCCTGAAGTCTGTACATGCCCTCCTCCCTTCATTTCCACTTTGTTTCATGATTTCCCTTGAGATCCGAGATCTTTTGTCTTCCAAATAACATTTTGTTATTTTGTCTAGCTCTCCACAGTGTCTCCTTGGTAATTTGATTGGTGTAGCATGAAATGTGGAAATAAACCTAAGTTCTATCTTCATTATGTTGGCCTGGTCCAGCCAAGAGCGCTGAGTATCTCTCCAGTTCTTTTTTTTTCTTTCCTTGTCCCCCTCTCTTCCTTTTATTTTCCTTCTTTCTCTTTCTTCTCTCCCTCCCTCCCTCCCTTATTCCCTCCTCCCTTCCTCTCTCTTTTCCTTCCTCCCTTCCTTCCTTTCTTCCTTCCTCCCTTTCTTCCTTT
>JAJPUD010010499.1:0-11092 GCA_023553655.1 Myrmecobius fasciatus
CTACTGTAGAGTTTATACTTCATAAAATTGAACTAAATACTTTATATTGGAGGTAATTGTGACTTTGCAAAGATTTTGATGGTAAAAATGTAGGCTTTGGATGTTCCTAACAAACTAGCAAGATTTAACTGTGAATCTGGTGTTTGTCATTATGATGACCAGCTTAACAGCATGCAGATAGGATAAAGAGAATAAATATGGTTTTGTATATTGAAATTCTTAAATGCAGTCACATGATATCATCTACAAAACTTTAGGATGGTTGTAGTATGTGTTGGTGGAAGGGATGCTCTCACATGGATCCATGTCCTTATTGATTTGATTGTTTACTTCCAATGATGTAGATTGTATGCCTTTCCCTCTTCTGCAATTGTCCTTATCCTTGTCCTTCTATAGGTTCACCAAGTACTTTTAACCAGTGTTCTGAAAACCTTCTCTTTCTCCCAATACCACTGAGAATACTAGGAGAGCCCTGAAGATGCTTACATTTAATCCATCCTTACCATATACTGAGAACATGTTCTTTTATTTCTAGAATATCTTTTTCTCCTGTTCTTTGAAGTTATTCCCATCAACCATGCACTTTCAAATTTTTCTCTAGGTTATACTCATTTTTAATTCTTTATAGATCATTATTTCTCTTTTCTCAAAGTCTTACAAAACTGATAGAATATTAATATTAGTAAAATGGGTCTTTGTCTTTGGAAGGAATTGGGGTTATTAAAAATGCCTTTAATCTCTGTAGAACCTTTTCTAGATCCTCTTTAACCACTTAAAAGACCTGACCATCCACATAGGATAAAGAATGTCTATTGCCCAGATTAGGACATGCAGTTGGATGGATAATCTATCAATCTTATTAAATCAGTACGTATATCTGGAATAGCTAAAAATAAATGGATAATGAATTGGGCCTAGAATTAAAGAGGAAGAGATAATTGTACTGGATGACCTTTAGGAAACTGAAAAGCTCCTTTGAAGGAGGGAGTTCTCAAAGTGACAAAATGTTTTTTCTTGGTAGAAGAGGGTAGTAGTAAATAAAAATCTATTATTTAAGTCAAATAAAGACTATACCTATATGTTTTGAGATGAAGAAAATGAGGTTTAGAGAGATGAAATATTTTAACTACAGTTAACCCATCTCCTACCATGTACTATGAAATCTCATGACATTGGTTTTGTTCTTCCTCTACCAAGAAAGGAGGATAAGGGTGAGTAAAGAATAATTTATACAGTCTCTGCTATGTGCCAGGTACTGTGCTAAAAATTTAACAAATTTTTGAACCAGGAAAAAAAGTCAGAGAAATGAAGCCCTAAAAATGAAACTTCCAAATTCTGTGAATACTGGAAAAGAAATATTTTGTGTTTCTTTTCTCATATCATTTTATATCATACAAGCAACTTATCTTCCCCAACTCGTAAGTAATTCTAACATGCTAAAAATGCTCTAACATTAACCTAGGCAACATCAAAAGTAATATCAGGGTGCTGATGACAACATATTGCTAGAAAGGTGCAATTTGAAAGATCAGTATATCATAGGAAGAGTGTAGAAGTGGAATAAATAACACTAGTAGCTTTTATTTCTCCAAAATTACAGACCTGACTTTGTAGAAATATTTCTGTGTTTGTTTGTTTTCTGTCCTGTGACCCATATAGCCTAGTCAGGACACATAGCTATAATTTTACATTATAATTTTAGGGGAAGAATGAATCAGATAGAAATTCAAGATCTAACAACATATTTAAACAAGAAAACAGTACCTGTTTCACAGCTCCTTCCTCCTAGTTTAGAGAGAAGACATGCTTTTATTTACTATTGAGAGCAAAGCAGATTGATGAGGAGGGTCTGAAGATTTGTGGGTTTGGTATATAATTGACTCACTGCAGCAATTATAATGACTAGAGATATCTAAAATCCCACATCTAGACAGGTTGAACATTTATCAGGCCAGGTGCTGAGGAAATTGTATGCAGTAACTATTGAGGGTAAATCAGTGTCACTGGGTTTAAAAGGAAGAAATCTGTACAGATCCTATCTGTTTTGGTTTTTTTTTTTTTTTGGTTGTTGTAGTTGTCATTTAGTTGTTTTAGTCCTGTCTACCTCTCCATTACTCCTTTTGGGGTTCTCTTAGTAAATTGCATAGAGTGATTTGCCATTTCCATCTCCAGATAATTTTGCAGATGAGGAAACTGAGGCAAACAGATTAATGACTTGCCCAGGAGCACACAACTAGTAACTGAATCTATTTGAACTCAGGTGCTCCTGCTTCCAGGGTCAGTGAACTATGGGTTGTGCCCCTCTAATTGGGTTGAGGAAAGTAACTGAGACATTTAAAAAGAGATAGTAAGCACCCAGATATAGGTGTCTCTTGATAGACCAAGGAAGTCAGGCAGCGCATGAGGCTCAGAGATGAAAGGGAGTGGGAGTTTGGCTACTGTAGGTACAAAGGAATATTTTACTAGAATTTGGAATACTGAGTAAAAACAGGATCAAAAGCTCATTAAACCAAGATAAACTACTATTGTTGGATTGCACATATGTAGTGATCCATCTATCAAATGAGATCTAAAGCCAAGTAAATCACTAGGAAAAGAAAAAACATATAACATCTGATTTTTAATAAAGAAGTTCTTAACTTTTTTGGGGGGGAGGCAATGAACTCCTTTGTTATTTTGGTGAAGGCTATGGACCTTCTCAGAATATTGTTTTTAAGTGCAAAAAATAAAATGCATGAGATTACAAAGGAAATCCAAGCAATCATCAAAATATTAAAACTAGACAAAACAGTTTTCCCATTTTCAGGTAAAGAATGCTTCCTAACCCATTCTTGTAACTTACTGGACACATTTTATCCTTCTTTCTTCTCTCCCTTTTCCCCTATGTTCCTCTCTTCTTTCCTTCATTCCTCCCTCTTTTCCTCCCTTTTTCTTACTCTCTCTCTCTCTCTCTCTCACCCTCTCTCTTACCCTCTCTCTCTCTTTCTGTCACTATGTCTCTCTTGCTCTCTGTGTGTCTCTCTTTCCCTTGGCAAAGAATCTGATTACTATTTAAAGTCCTACCTATAAAATTCATTATTTATTATGGCAATTTTAATGAGATAATAATGGGGAAAAAAACACCAGCCTGTATTTTAGTATTATTTGGATGTTCATGGGAATAATTGAAAAGGGATAAATATATAAATTTCTCCTGCCCATATTGCTTTTTTGCTCTTAGTGACACATGCCCTATAAAAAAGTGATCCTGTGATAATTACCAGCCTCCACTAAGAGGAAAAGGAAAACATTATTTACATAAAACGTGACCTATTGAGGCTTTTTGAGGTGACTCTTTGTAACAAGTTGCTGAGAGGATGGGAGTTTGGGAAGGTATGTTATAGTACCTTTAGGTATTGGATAATTTAAATCTTCAGAGCTATGCATGTAATCTCCAAATTTAGCTTAAATTGGGATTAACCTTTCCTGATCTCAATATAAAGCAGAATAAAAGCTTCTGAGATGATTAGTTAATGGTCACAAAATTCCTAATGGGGTGCCAGCACCAAAGACAAGTCATCATTTTTTTCTTTTTAGACAGAAAAAGTACCATTTTGGGCTAACATCAGGCAAATTTAGTTTTCTCCCCCTTATCTCAATTATTTAAATATGGTGATCAGGTAGATGAATCAGATATCTAGGGATGGGAAAAACCCTAAAAGTCAATGGATTCCAGACTCCTCATTTTATAGGTGAGAGAACTGAGACTGAGACAATTTAAGTCATAGTAACTAAGTGGAGACTTGGAATCTAGACTAAAATACAGAGTCCAGGTTCAAATTAAAGTTCAGCATTCTTTCCACTCTATCTGATAGGAAATACTGGATGAGATTATTCCTGTATGAGTAACAGAAATTAGGATGTTACCCAAAGCCCTAGGATTAGCGAGTAGACTTGATATTTCATTGGTTTAGAGAATTTAGATTAGCTCTGTTTTTTGTAAACAATTCCACAAAGTTATCTAGGAGATGTATATATATACAGTGTGTAACAAAGGCAGTTTCTGATCACAGGCTTTCCTGACTTCAAGGCTAATTTTCTATCCACTAAGACAAATATCATCATCATCATCATCATCATCATCATCATCATCAAATACTAAAAATAATAGCTAATTCTTATATAACAGAAATTTGGAGGGGGGAGAGTCAAAATGATGGAGTACAGACAGGAAACTGTTCCAGATTTCCCAGTTTTCCTCAAAAATCACATGAAACTAAGCCTCTGAACAGAGTCTGATAGAATAAAATCACTCTCCAACTCAAGATAGACTGGAAAAAGTTCAAGAAAGGTCAGTCTTATTGGGATGAAAAAAGTGTCCAGCCCTGCTCAGATTCTGGGAAAGCCAGTGAAAGGGTCTTAATCACAGAAAATCAACAACTAAGGCCATCAGTCCTGTCAGAGGGGCAGCCTCCAGTCCCAGCTCAGAAAGTAAATTCTGGGAAACCAGGCTGTTTCCTGAAAAGAGAAGGCAAAGCTGACCCCTGCAAACATAAGGAGCCCCTGTGCTCACAGTCAAGACTCAAAACTGCACTGGAAGCTTGGGACAGTACCACCTTTAACCCAGGAGTAACACTCAACCATAAAAAGTCAAAAAAAGAGGAAATACCAAAAAGAAAGGAAAGTGAGCAAGAAACAGAAAAGAAGCTTGACCATAGAAAGCTATTGTGGTGACAGGGAAGACAAAAATACCAAATCAGACAAAGACAAAATATCCATAGAGAAAATCTCAAAGAGTAATATGAATTCATCTCAAGCCCAAAGAGGATTCTTGGAAGTGCTCATAAAACACCTTAAAAGCAAATAAGAGAGGTAGAAGAAAAAAAAGAAAATAAATGAGAGGTATGATTAAGGAAATCAGCAGCTTGGAAAAAGAAGGAAAAAAAATTGACTGAAGAAAACAACTCCTTCAAAAATACAAAATTGGCCAAAGGCAAAAAAAATTTCACTGAAGAAACCCCTTCCAAAGTAGAATTAATCAAATGGAAAAATGGATACAAAAGTTAACTGAAGAAAATCACACATTACTAAACCAGAGCAAATGGAAGTTAATGACTCTGTGAGGCAGCAAGATCAAGCTAAAAAGAATGGAAAAAAATAGAAGAAAATGTGAAATATCTCATTGGAAAAGTAGTGACCTGGAAAAAAAATCCAAAAAAAAAAATTTAAAAATTATTCGCCTCCCCGAAGGCCATCACCAAAAAAAAAAAAAAAAAAAAAAAAAAGCCTGGATAGCATTTTTCAGATCATTAAGGATCTAATATTCCAGAAAACAGAGGAGATACTCATTGAAAGAATCCATTGATCACCTTTTGAAAAAAAACTATCCCCCAAGGAAAACTCCAAAAAACATTGTTGTGAAACCCCAGAACTACAATCTCAAGGAAAAAAAAAATTTGTAAGCTGCCAGACAAAACCAATCCATATGTCAAGGAGCAATAGTCAGTTTTACCTAGGATCTGACAGCTTCTACAATAAAGGATCAGAGGGCCTGGAATAACATATTCCAGAAGGAAAAAGGACCTGGAGTTACAACCAAGAATTACCTTTCCAGCAAGGCTCAGCATTATCTTTCAGGGGAGGCAATGGAGCTTCAATGATATAAGAGACTTTCAGTAATTTTTATGGCAAAAAACAGAACTAACCAGAAATTTTAATCTACAAACACAGGACTCAAGAGAAGCATAAAAAAGTAAACTGGGGAAATATATATTATTTAAAGATTAAACTTTTTACAACCCTAGATGGAAAAATGATACCTGTAACTCTTGATAACTGTATCTGTCACTTGGGCATCACATGGACTGAGTGTGTGCTTGTGAATGAACTCTGATGTGATGACATAAAAGAAAAAGACATTAAGGAGTGGTTAAAAAGATTTGTATTGGGTAAAGAGGAAAGGGGAGGTATAGTTAGTTCACATGAAGAGGTGCAAAATATTACAACTGAGGGAAAAAGGAAGGAAGACGACATTATCTGAAGCTTGTTATCATCAATTTTGGCTCTAAAAAGGAAAAAGTTAATTATTCAGCTGAGTATAGAAATTTATCTAACCCTGTAAAGAAGTAGGAGAAGAAAGAGGAAAGAAAATGGAGGGACAGGATAGAAGGGAAGGCAAAAACAATAGGGAAAAAGGTAAGAGAAGGGGGTAAGGGATGAGAGAAGATAAGGTAGTGGGTGGAGTGAGTAAAAACACTGAGAGAAGAGGGTGGGGTGAAAGGAAATAAGGTGGTGGGTGGGGTGAGTAAAAAACACTATTAAGGAAAGGGTAGAAAGAGTTAAAAAGTATATCCAGGTGAGAAAACAGGATGGAGGGAAATACAGAGCAGATAATCATAATGTGAATGGGATGAACCCTCCCATAAAACAGAAGCAAATATCAGAGAGGATTAAAAAAACAGAATATGACAATACATTGTTTACAAGAAACACATTTTACAAAAATAGTTATATACATAATAAAGGTAAAATGCTGAAATAGAATTTATGCTTGGCTAAAGTAAAAAAAAGTAAAAAAAAAAGCAAGGATAGCAATTATAGATAAAACAAAAGTAAAAATAGATCTTATTAAAAGGCATAAGGAGGGAAAGTACATCTTGATAAAGGGTACAATTAATAATGAAGTAGTAACAATACTAAATGTGTGTGCATCAAGTAGTAGAGCAGTCAAATTCCTAGACAAGATTCTAAGCCAGTTACAGGAAGAAATAGACAGGAAAACTATTCTAGTGGGGGTTCTCAACCTTCTCTCCTCAGAATCAAAGATAACCACAAAATAAACAAGAAAATAGGTTAACAGAATCCTAGAAAACCTAAATATGATAGACCCTTGGAGAACATTGAACAAAGACAGAAAGGCATAGATCTTTTTCTTGTCAGTGGATACCACCTTCACAAAAATTAGCCATGTATTAGGGCATAAAAACCTTACAATCAAATACAGAAAGGCAGAAATAGTAAATGCTTCATTTTCAGACTACAATGCAATACAATTATATTCAATATTGGGGCAGGAAAGATAGACTAAAAACCAATTGGAAATTAAATAATTTAATTCTGGAGAATGAAAGGCTCAAATAACAATCATAGAAACAATCCATGATTTCATCCAAGAGAATGATAATATTGAGACAACATACCAAAACCTATGGAATGCAGCCAAAGCAGTTCTTCAGGGAAATTTTATATCTCTAAATAGCTATATGAATCAAATAGAGAAAGAGGAGATCAATGTATTGGGAATGCAACTAAAAAAGTTAGGAAAAGAACAAATTAAAACCCCCCAAATAAATAACAAACTTGAAATTCTAAAACTCAAAGGAGAGAATAATAAAACTGAGACAAAGAAAACTATTGAAAAACTAAATAAAACCAAGAGTTGTATTTATGAAACAACAACAACAACAACAACAAAATAGATAAACCTTTGGTTAATTTGATTTTCTAATCAAATTTTTTTTATTTTAATTTTTAAATTTATTTAAAATTTATTTATAATTTATTTAAATTATTTTAATTTTAAAAATTTTAATTTTTTCTAAAAGGAAAGAAAAAAACCAAAATCACTATTATCAAAAATGAAAAAAAGGTGAACTTACTACCAACGAAAAAGAAATTAAAGCAATAATTCGGAGTTATTTTGCCCAATGTAGGGCAGCAAGTCTGACAATCTAACAAGAATGGATGAACATTCACAAAAATATAAATTACCCTGATAAATAGAAGAGGAAGTAAATTACTTAAATAGTCCCATTTTAGAAAAAAAAAAAAGAAATTGAACAAGCCATTAATGAATTACCAAAGAAAAAGTCTCCAGAGACAGATGGATTCACAAGTGAATTCTACCAAACATTTAAAGAACAAGTAATTCCAATAGTATATAAACTATCAGGAAAAATAGGTAAAGAAGGAGTCCTTTTATGACATAAATATGATAATGATACCCAAACCAGGAAGAGCTGAAACAGAGAAAGAAATTTACAGAACAATCTTTCTAATGAATATTAATGCAAAAATTTTAAATAAAATATTAGCAAAGAAATTGCAGCAACTTATCAGCAGGATAATTCAATATGACCAACTGGGATTTATATCAGGAATGGAAAGCTTGTTCAATATCAGGAGAATTATTACCATAATTGACCATATCAAAAACAAAACCAACAGAAATCATATGATACTCTCAATAGATACAGAAAAATATTTTGAGAAAATGCAACACCCATTCCTATTAAAAACATTAAAGAGCACAGGGATAAAGGGAGCTTTCCTCAAAATAACAAGCATAATCTATATAAAACCAACAGTAAGCACTATTTTTTTTTACTGAGGCAGTTAGGGTCAAGTGACTTGCCCAAGGTCACACAGCTAGGAAGTGTTAAGTGTCTGAGGCCAAATTTGAACTCAGATCCTCCTGACTTCAGGGCTGGTGCTCTATCCACTGCACCACTTAGTAATCCCAGTAAGCACTATTTGTAATGGAGAAAAGCTGGCCACATTTCCAATAAGATCAGGAGTGAAAAAAGGATGCTCATTATCACCACAGTTATTCAACATTGGACTAGAAATGTTGGCTTTAGCAATAAAAAAAATTAAAGGAATTAGAATAGGCAATGAAGAAATAAAACTGTCATTCTTTGCAGATGATGTGATGATATACTTAGAGAATCATAGAAAATCATCCACAAATCTACTGAAAATAATTCAGTTTTAGCAAAGTTGCAGGATATAAAATATATATATATATATATATTACTGACCAAGCCCATCAGCAAGAGAAAGAGAAATTCCATTTAAAATTTTTGTAGACAAAATAGAATACTTGAATGTCTACCTGTCAAGACCAGCCCAAGAAATATATGAACACAATTACAAAACACTTCTCATATAAAGTCAGATGTAAACAATTGGAAAAATATCAATTGATCATGGGTAGGTTGAACTAATATAATAAAAATGAAAATTCTGCCTAAAGTTATCTACTTTTTCAGTGTCATACCAATCAAACTGCCAAAATATTATTTTATACAAGTAGAATAAATAATAACAAAATTCATCTGGAAAAATGAAAGGTCAAGAATATCAAGGGAATCAATTTAAAATATATATGTATACAAAGGTGGTGACTTAGCAGTACCAAACTAAAAGTATATTATAAAGCAGCAGTCATCAAAACCATTTGGTACTGGTTAAAACACAAAGTGATGGATCAGTGGAATAGATAATATACACATGACACAATAATCAAGGCTTATAGCAATCTAGTATTTGATAAAACCCCAAATTTTAGTTTTTGGAATAAGAACTCACTATTTGACAAAAATTACTGTGAAAATACGAAAATAGTATGTCAGAAATTTTGTCATATACATATATCTCATACCCTATACCAAAATAAGGTCAAAATGGATACATGATTTGGAGACAAAAGATGATACCATAAACAAATTATGAGAGCAAGATATAATTTGCCTATCAGATATTTGGAGAAGGGAGGAATTAATGATTAAAGAAGAACTAGAGAACATTATGAAAAGCAAAATGGACAATTTTGAATACATTAAATTCAAAACATTTTCCACAAACAAAACGAACAGAAACAAGATTAAAAGGGAAGTGAAAAGCTAGGGAAAAATCTTTACAGTCAGTATTTCTAATAAATGTCTCATTTCTAAAATATATAAAGATCTGTCTCAAATTTGTAAGAATACAAGTCATTCCCCAGTTGATAAATGGTCAAAGGATATGAACAGGCATTTTTCAGATGATGAAATCACTATTGATTAGAGAACGCAAATTAAAACAACTTTGAGTTACCACCTCACATCTCTCAGATAGCAAAATTATAGGAAAAGATTATAAATGTTGGAGGGAATGCGGGAAAACTGGGACACTAATACATTATTAGTGGAGTTGTGAAATGGTCCAACCATTCTGAAGAGCAATCTGAAACTATGCCCAAAAGGCTATAAAACTGTGTATACCTTTTGACCAGAAGTGCCATTCCTGGGTCTGTATCTCAAGAAAATCATAAAGGAGGGAAAATGACCCACACGTACAAAAATGTTTGTAGCAGCTCTTTTTTGTGGTAGCATAGAATTAGGAAATGAGTAGATGACTATCAATAGGGGTATGGCTGAAAAAGTTGTGGTATATGAAGATAAAAGAATATTATTGTTCTATAAAAATTATGCACAAACTGATTTTAGAAAGGCTTGGAAAGATTTACATGAACTGATGCTGAGTGAAACAAGCAGAACCAGGAATACATTGCACACAATAACAGCAAACATATGTGATCAACTATGAAAGACTTCATTCTTTTCAGTGATTCAGTGATCCAAACAAATCCCAATAGACTTTGGACAGAAAATGCCGTTTCCTGCCAGAAAAAGAAATATGGAGGCTGAATGTAAATCAACACATGATATGTTTGCTTCTTTTTTCTGTTTTTTTTTTCAGTCTCTCCCATTGTTTTTACCTTTTGCTCTGATTCTTCTCTCCCCACATAATCCATAAAGCAATGTGTAATAAAAATAAAAAAAATTAATAAACCCCCCCACTTATGTAGCATTTACTGTGTGATAGGCAATGTGCTAAAGGCTTTATAATTATTATTATATTTAATTTTCAAAATGATTCATATAGCCTCAAAATCATGAACATATATGTTTATGGTTAAGTAAGTATATAGAAATGCATATGCATATAAATATGTTATATATGCATATACATATACATATATATGCATATACATGTCTATTATTTGAAAATAAACTACTTTGGATTGAAATGAACATTATTGTAATTTTAGAAACACTGAGAATTATTCCTAACAGTTTAGCTGTATGAGGCAAAATTGTGACAAACAATAAATTATAGTGGGAAGGGTAGGAGAACAGATAATGTAAACTCCCTAAGGAGTTTTCTTTATCTCCTAAATAACTTTCTTTTCCCTCCATTGCCAAAGGAAATGGCCTTGAGGCATATTCTGTATTGAGGACAATAGAGGCTTTGCCCAAAATAGTTGATAGCTTTCTTTTTTTTTTTTTTT
>JAJPUD010010499.1:16092-55049 GCA_023553655.1 Myrmecobius fasciatus
TCCAAATTGCTCTCCAGAATGGTTGGATCCGTTCACAGTTCCACCAACAATGTATCAGTGTCCCAGTTTTCCCACATCCCCTCCAACAGCTATCATTATCATTTCCTGTCATTTTAGCCAATCTGACAGGTGTGTAGTGGTATCTCAGAGTTGTCTTAATTTGCATTTCTCTGATCAATAGTGACTTGGAGCACCTTTTCATGTGACCGGAAATAGTTTCAATTTCTTCGTCTGAAAATTGTCTGTTCATATCTTTTGACCATTTGTCAATTGGAGAATGGCTTGAATTCTTATATATTTGAGTCAATTCTCTATATATTTTAGAAATGAGGCCTTTATCAGAACCTTTGGATGTAAAAATATTTTCCCAGTTTACTGCTACCCTTCTAATCTTGTCTGCATTCATTTTGTTTGTACAAAAACTTTTCAACTTGATATAGTCAAACTTATCTATTTTGTGATTAATGATGACCTCTAGTTCTTCTTTGGTCATAAATTCCTTCCCCCTCCACAGGTCTGAGAGGTAAACCATCCTACATTGTTCTAATTTGTTTATAATATCATTCTTTATGCCTAGATCATGAATCCATTTTGACCTTATCTTGGTATATGGTGTTAGGTGTGGGTCAATGCCTAATTTCTTCCAGACTAGTTTCCAATTATCCCAGCAGTTTTTGTCAAATAGTGAGTTTTTATCCCCAAAACTGGGGTCTTTGGGATAATCGAACACTAGATTACAATTGTCATTGAATATTTTGTTCTGTGAACCTAACCTATTCCACTGATCCACTACTATATTTCTTATCCAGTACCAAATGGTTTTGGTGACCACTGCTTTATAATATAGTTTTAGGTCTGGTGCAGCTAGGCCACCCTCATTTGCATTTTTTTTCATTAATTCCCTTGAAATTCTTGACCTTTTGTTTTTCCAGATGAATTTTGTCGTTATTTTTTCTAGTTCACTTAAATAATCTCTTGGGAGTTTGATTGGTATAGCACTAAATAGATAGATTAGTTTAGGTAGTATTGCCATCTTTATTATATTCGCTCGACCTATCCAAGAGCACTTGATGTTTTTCCAATTGTTTAGATCTGACTTTATTTGTGTGGAGAGTGTTTTTTAGTTTTGCTCATATAGATCCTGACTTTCCCTTGGCAGATATATTCCGATAGCTTTCTTTTGATAAGATTCTAATCATGGACTTTAATTCATTAAAAAAAAGATAGCATTGTAGTTTTAAAATTGCCAAATTGCAGACATTTTTATATCTTTTATACATATTTATATATAGGAAGAAGAGGAGATTGGCATATTTATGCTTCTATTGTGTGCCAAGCTAAAGGATAAGAATTTCATAAATCTTATTTCATGTGTTTCTCACAACAATGAAGTGAAATAGATGCTATTACTCCACTTTGCTATTGAGGAAACTGAGGCAGACAGAATTTCTTTGTCATAGTCACACAGCTAGTTAGATCTGAGGCTAGGTCTGAACTTAGACTCCAGGCTCATATATGCCATATGAAAAAGAGGATAGAAATCACAATCAGATATTCTATTATATCACTCAAAGTTTAGGTGACTAGAAAAACCCCTCAGGGAAATCTAGATTGTGCAGTGGATAGAGCACCAGAGTTAGGAGGACCTGAGTTCAAATCAGACCTCAGACCGTTAATACTGTGTGACCCTGAAAAAATTACTTAACCACAATTGCCTCATCAAAAAAACAAACAACAACAACAAAAGCTTAAAGGAAAAAATAATATAATAAACTAAATATTCATAGTGATTGTTCTGGAGTTTTCTCAGAAACTGCCACCTCATTTTAGACTAAGACCAGGTAGCCCTAATTCCGAGGCAAGTCAAGTTCTGAGATTGCAGACCTTTGCAGCACAGACCTAGAGAAATAAAGAATTGGACCTTCTGGTTTTGGACTCAGCTCATCCTGACTCCAGACTCAGTGCTCTATTTTTTGTACCACCAAGATCCCTTTCAGCTATGTAACTACACTCATATTTTTGAGAGGATTCTTTTTTTCCCCTGAGGTAATTGGGGTTAAGTGACTTACCCAGGGTCATACAGCTAGGAAGTATTAAGTGTCTGAGACCAGATTTGAACTCAGGTCCTCCTGACTTCAGGGCTGATGCTCTATTCACTGCACCACCTAGCTGCCCCTAAGAGGGCTCTTGACCAGTTTGGACTGGCAGTAGCCCATAATTTCAAATTAAATGAAAACACAAGGATGCAAAATGTGATTTGGGGAGATGATGTTCCCCTTAAAGTTTATTTCTGGGAAGACACTCAGACTTGAGATTGCTCACTCAGCTAAAACATGAAACAGCATTAATGCCTTTAGTATTTTTTGGCAGACATGTCCAATGAAAGCTAACAAAAGACATATGTAGGATCTGTTTAAATGGAATCCTTAAGAATTTTTATGTCATGAAGCTCTATTCTTTAAAACATAGTTCAGTTAATATAGAAACAAGCATTCACTGACTCAAGGAATCTTTATTAGTTGCTTACTATATGTGTGGATCTTACTATATGTGGATCCTGGGGATGCAATAACAAACCTAAGAACAGTCATCCTCAAGAAGCTTTCAAAAGTAAAAGTCAGGTACAAGCCTTGGACAGTTGCAACCCAATTAAAGCTTAGTTGGGTTGAATTCACTCTGTCCAAATGATTCAACATAATTAGAATTGAACAATTTTTGTTTTTGATGAGAGCCCTTAAAAAATGTAGGAATCTCAGATTTGTTAATTTTTATCTACTTTAGTGTAAAAAGAAAATTGCTCTGTCCCTGGAAGAAGAATTTCATTTATAATTAGCTACATTTTGCTATCTTCCAGTGTATGGATTTTCTGAGTGTAGAGATCTTTTTTCTGGATGGCTGTCATAATATCAGGGGATCCAATATCTGCTGAGTGCTACCTGAGTCACTGCTTTACCTTCTATGAAGAAAAAGTATTCCAAGTAAATTAATAGCATTGGCAAGATTGCAGGGATTGTGCTTAACCTATTTAATCAAATATCTATGTATGTATATGTATATATGTATATATATATACAAATGTATATATATTTGTATATATCTATGTATATCTACCCATATGTATGTATATATGTGTATTTATATATACATATATAATACATATAATTTATCTGTCTGTGTTTGTGTTACCAAAGGAAGGCTGATGAAATGGATGGAAATCTAATCTCAGATTTGGGGAGATCTTAGTTTTAGTCATGTCTTTGACACCTATTGGTGTGTGTGATCCTGGGCAAGTTATTTAACCTTTTAGTGTTAAAAGGCAACTTTCTAAGTGTAAAATTTGTGGAAAAGATTCCAACCACCATTAGTGCAGAAAGTTTCCTTACCAGACATTCTTTATATGAATGAAAAAAAAGGAATGGTTGATGATATCCTGCATTTGCATATGTATATATGTATGTGTGTGTATTATATGTAACACACACATATATACACATATATGTACTCATATAAAACTATATTTGTGTATTTTTTTTGTTTTTTTCAGTTGTTTCAATTATGTTTGACTCTATGATACCATTTGTTTTTGTTTATTTATTTATTTATTTATTTTTTGTGGCAAAGATCATTTTCTACTCCATTGAGTAGTTTGTGATTTCCTTTTCTAGCTCATTTTACAGATGAGGAAACTTGGGTAAACAGGATTAAGTGACTTGACTAGGATCACAGGGCTAGAAAGTACCTGAGTCCAAATTTGAACTGAAGGAGATGACTCCAGGTTTGATACTGTATTTGCTGCTCCACCTTGTTGCCTCCAGTCTTCAAGTATTTGAGAGAATTTACCAGGAAGATTACACTCATTCTAACTGAGCTCAATGGAAGAAGTGGGAACAATAGGTGGAATATACAGTTTAGTTTGATGAAAGAAGACCATTGTAAAGATCAGTATTGTATTAAAGTAGAATGAGGTGCCTCATGAATTAAGGATTGCTGCATCCTTAGCAGTATCTTCAAATCATGACTTTCCTGTTTTGAGTTTACTTTAAACAAAATGAAAACTCTCATATCTCTTGCTCAACCAAGGGGAAATGGCATATACAGCTAGACCTGTAATCGGGCAGTTCTGTGTTCAAATATGACCTTAGACATTAAGTATGTATCTCTGGACAAGTCACTTTAAACATCTGTCTCTGTTTCTTCATTTAAAAAAAAAAGATAATAGTATCTATAGTCAAGGGTAGCAGTGAGGAGAAAATGAACTAATATTTGTAAAGCTCTTTACAAACAAAATACTATATAAATGCTAGAAATTATTGTTATTGTTATTACTCAGATTGTTATTATTTTTGTAAGAATGATTATATTTCATCTGTAAGTCTGCCTCTGTGAAGATCTGGCACTATGCTTAGCATGTGATATATGATTGACAAATATTTATTGACAAATATTTGATAAATGAATGACTAGAAAGTACAGAGAGCAAACATCGCCTACCTTTGGGTCATAAATAACTTTCCTTGTTAACTGTCCTTGCTGATTTTTTATTATCATAAACTGTGGGTGGCAAACCAGATCAGGCTTGATCAGGAGCCTTAGAATCAGCAGGATATAAATAGAAAATGAATCAAAGTCAAGGAGGTCAGGTAAGATAGAGAGAATTGGGCAAGTGTTAAGAGTACCAGTTAGGTGTGTATGTGTGTGTATGTGTATATATATCTATATCTATATCTATATCTATATATAGATATAGATATATATGCATACATGCATACATACATATATTTGCTAGAAGAGGTCATTCAGACCATTTTATCATTGTACCTTCATACTATCAGATTATTAAAAAAACTGAAGGGTAATTGTGATAAATCATGATGATAAAGACATTTGTCTCTGCCTAATTTTATGCTTTCTACTAGTTATGAGAGAAAAATGGTTCACAGGTATAATAGAGCACCCACAGAATACAGTTCTATCCTTATTAAAGAAATGGCAAAGAACTATTTCTATCCTCTGAGGTTAAGCAGAAAAAGTCTATTTTCTATTGTATGAAAGCCCTAAAAAGCAGCATGGCATAATAGAAATAGATATAAGTTTGATGCCAAGAAAACTCATTCAAGTAGTGCTTCTGATAGATAATATTTAACTTTTGTTGTCATTTAATTTCTAGTCAAATGTCTAAGAGTTTAAGTTATCAAGAAGGGATTGACCTGCTTTAGCAGCCAGTGTTTCCCCACCTAGGAATTCCCTATGCCAACAAAATCAAAATCTGGTCCCTATCTTTATTTCTATGACAGCCTTAATTAACTTTGTCTCTATCTCTTTATCTATCTTTCTGTCCATCTATTTCTGTTTCTGTCTTTGTCCCTGTCTGTCTTTCCCTCTATCTCCCTCCTCCTCCTCTCTCTCTTTCTCTCTCTCACACACACACTCCTAACTTTTTAATTAAGGCTTCTGTCAAATTGAGCTCCAATTAAATGAGATATCTCTTTATTTAAAAAGTCCCCATCATGGAAAATTTGCCTCATTCCGAGGTTAGATATTCAGAGATTTCAATGGCCCATGAAAAATTGCTTACAATCAACTCAAAAGTCTTTTCTTTAAACTAGTATGGTGTTACTTTATTTTTTAACCTCAAATATATTATCCTAATTACAGAACACAAATCTAAATTTTTGATTTCCAATCCCAAATCTCTCCATAATGATTTATGTTTTCCTTTTATGCTATGAAATCATGCTTAGAGAAATATACAATCTGTGTACTGTGCACTAAAATGACCAATTGCAAGACTATTTCTGACTCTTCTATTTATGTAGCAGAGGATACAGCAGTAAAATGATTCTATATACAATATCTGCATGTTTTCTTTATTAAAAATGTTTTTTTGCTACAAATAACCTAGCAGATTTCTAGGTCTTCTTCCATGCTGATTGGCCTTATTTCCCCATTTGCCTTCCTCATGAAAGTGTAGACTTCACCCAGGAAGTCAAAGACCTCTTCCAATTTATCAAAATACTGCATATTACATTTTTCCTATATGCCTCCTACAGAGCCTAGCATGGTGCTGGACACATAATATGTGCTCAGCAAGTATACTTGTTGAATGATTGATTTGTAAGTGGTTCCATTCACTTTCTTCCTACAATGTGTCTGAATTTGGCTGTAAATTGTAATCTGTGATGAGTGATTAATGAGAAGTTGGGATGGTTGGCTTGCTTTAAGAATGGTAATAACTCACATGTACATAGCAGTTTAAGTTTTGCAAGCATTATCCTCATAGCACATCAGTGAGATTGGTATAGTATCTATCATTAGCCTTATTTTTATAGCTTAGGAGAACTAGACTTTGAAATATTATGACTAGTCTATCTAGAATTATTACTGGAAATCTTTGTACCTGGGGCAAATGCTATTTCAGAGATATTTCTAGATAGGATAGGAAACATACCAGGGAAATCTAACTTTTGTTCATTAAGGTGAATCTCTAGTCACCCTATTCTAGGTATAATTTTGTAAAAGAAGTTTTGAATCCAGGTCCCCTGATTGTGAGCCCAGCCCTCCATCTACTTTACTTCACTGTGGGATGGAAATCCAGATAGATAACTCCAGTAAATTCAGGAATAATTATTTGCATGGCTAGTGAGTTCTTCACTTTCAAAAAGGCTTCACCTTAGGGATGTTAAATAGAATTTCCCTCATCTTTTAAGTGTTTCTTTATGAAACATTACCTATTTGAGAGATTCAAGTGATTTCAGATTCAAGATTTCTTCTGCTTTGCTTGGCCTTCATAACCTTATATTCTTTTCCCTTCTGCAGCCAGTGGGTGACTTCCTTATATGGAATGAGCTTGTTCAATAGCTGTTTAAAAATATCAAATACTTTATTTTTAATTTCTAACATTCTTTCTTTCTCTTTTTTGAAGCATAAATTGAGAGATTAAAAATCCTGATAAGAGTAATAATACAATTAATATGTACATGTACATAATAGGATATATAAAAATTTGAGGTATATTCACTCTTTAGGGATTCAATCCACATCCCCTAAATACTGAATTGGGGAAGTAGCATTGCAATAGGGCAACTTTAGGTTCTTTGATAGATATCATCAAAATGGTTACTTCATTCAAATTCCATGATTTTAAATATCAACAAATAACTGATACTGTAACATGCTTAGTATATAATCCTGGCAGTTCAGATTATTCCTATTTTTTAGAATTGATTGCACTAGCCCTACTTTTTTATGTTTCTTAAAAAGGGAAATGCTGTTACATATCAAGTCCTGTGTAAAGAGATTTTCAGGAATGCTGTCCACCAGATTAAACTTTTAATATTAAGTTTAATAAGAATAATTTAAAAAGGACGCTTCATAAGGTATGTGATACTAGTAATCAAAGGATCCTTAAAAGCAAAAAATAACAAAATACTTTCACAGAGAATGTCTGAAGAAAGGTCAAAAATGGAAAAGAGATTCCCTATAGATGATGAATTTTTCAAGATGCTGCTTCCTGTGGTTAATAATCAGATAGCTTCATCAATCCCAAGATATTAGAAAGCTTTCTAAATTAGATTCATGAT
The DNA here is from genome assembly GCA_023553655.1 of Myrmecobius fasciatus. NCBI lineage: Eukaryota > Metazoa > Chordata > Mammalia > Dasyuromorphia > Myrmecobiidae > Myrmecobius > Myrmecobius fasciatus. The sequence goes on from JAJPUD010010499.1 coordinate 23,673, forward strand.
TACTAAATGAAATGAGCCCATCAATTCACACAGGAAAAATGAAATGGATGAAAACTATCCTTTGTCTGTACATTAAATTGGATGGCAAGTCCATTGAGTTAGTATATCAGGGTACATATATTTTCTAGTAATTACAGATGTATGATGAGTTGGCCTTAGAAGTGAATAAGAGGATGAACAAAGGCTAAATTAAATTTGAGGAAATTTGCAGTGCTAGGATAATCCTAATTTGTTTTCTGGCATAGAAGCTCAATATTTTTTAAATACAAATGTCCTTTCATTGATGTATGACCATAAATTTCCAATGATTCAAAATTACAGACAAATTAAAAGTCAATGAAGAGATATGATATGACTTTGAGTCATTTCTTTAATGATACATTCCAGAATTTTTCCAGGAATCGACATTAAGCTCAATGGCATATAGTTTTTAGACCCTCCCCTGCCCTTAAAAAATCAAAACAACAATTGTCCTTTTCCAGTCTTATGGTACCTTTGCCATTTTCCATGATTATTCAAATATCATTGACATTGACTTAGCAATTCAATTTACTAGTTTTCTTAGGAGCTAAAATGCCAAGAAATCAAGTGAGATTAGCATACCGGGACAGAGGCTAAGAGGAGAAACCGAGATGAGGAGCTGTGAGCCAGTCAATAACTAATAAGGTAACCAAACAATCAGAGAACAAGCTGACAAATGACTGGTACTTCTGATGTGTTACACTTATAGGTCCAGGAAATAGTCATCCTTTTCTGTTAGAATTGGGTGTGATATCTTTGCTCTCTTCTGTTCTTTAAAAAGGAAGTCTTGTCAAACATTGGAATCCACATAACTTTTCTCAGAACAGTCCTTCCTAGATGAAACATTTAAAATAGAAATGTTAATAAGTACATTTCAAAAGAGGAGCAGGTAGATTTCAGAAAAAACAAACAAGCAATAAACTAGCAATACTAACATGAAGTTATGCTGAATGAAGTGAGTAGAACCAGAAGTTTATTATACAATGTAACACTAATGCTGTGATGTACTGTGTGATGATCCACTATGAATGACTTAGCTATTCTGAGCAATGCAATGATCCAAGACAATTCCAAGAGACTTATCGTGGAAAATGTTATCCCCATTCAGAGAAGGAGGTGATGGAATTTGAATTCAGATAGAGACATGCATTTCAACTTTTTTCATATTTTTCCCTTTTGTTCTGTTTCTTCTTTTATAATATTATTAATGTGGAAATATATTTCACATTATCATACGTGCATAACCTATATCAGATTGCTTGCTATCTTACAAAGGGTTATAATGAGAGAGGGAGAAAAATTCGGAACTCAAAAACTTTCAGAAAATGAATGTTAAAAATTGTCTTTACATATAATTGGAAAAAATAAAATACTACTAAATTTTAAAAGTGCATTTCAAAAAGGAAACAATAAGGTCTATTTTAAAAATAAAAATATATCAATAGGTAAGGTAAACAAGTGCTAACTGACTACCTACCTCCTTCACCACCTCACCAATTAACAATTAGCTGGCTGTTTCTTTAATTTAACCCTCCCCTTTCCCCAAATAAAATATATTTATTAGATGGGAGATTCCAAAAAGTACTATGGAACGAGGTAGCAGAAGCCTGAATGAAATATGTGTGGTTTGGTTTTAGGTTTCCTGTCTATTTTTACTAGCAATGCCCTGATATGACCCTCAACACTACCAATGGGAATTGTAGCAGTAATCCCCTAACTTGTCTTTCCTCTACACAATCTCTCTAATTTATCTTTCTTAAAACTATATACATATATATATTTGTCTCCTTCTCACAAGGTTTTGAAAGAATTCAAAAAGGAAAGGAATGAAAGCTCTGGAAAAGAAAACATAGAAATTGTCTAAAGAAAATCACTTCTTAAAAATAGTTTTGATGAAATGGAAAGAGGAGTAAGTGGATGGATATCTTGAAAAAGATAGTTTGTGAAATGAAAAAAAAATCCAGTGAACAAAACAGCTCATTCATAGATAAATGAAGTAATATCAATAGTAAACCTATATGTACCAAGTAGTAGAGCATACAAATTCCTAGCAGAGAAGTTAAGAGAACTACAGAAAGAAATACACAGCAGAACTATACTAGTGGGGGATCTCAACCTCACTCTATCAGAAATATATAAATTTAACCACAAAATAAACAAAAAGAATTTAAGAAAGGAAATAGAATTTTAGAAAAGTTAGATATGATAGACCTTTGATATTGAATGGAGACAAAAAGGGATATATTATTTTTCTTGGTGTTAAATGGAACCTACAGAAAAAATTGACCATGTATTAGGACATAAAAACCTCAAAATCAAATGCAGAAAGGCAGAAATTCTAAATATATCTTTTTTTTTTCAGATCAAGGACTAAGAAAAATTACACCTAATAAAGGGGCAGGAAAAAATTAACCAAAAATTAATTGGAAACTAAATCATCTAATCCTAAAGAATAAGTAGGTCAAACAACAAATCCTAGAGACAATTGATACTTTCATCTAAAAGAATGATAACAAAATAAATCCACATAAATCATTGGCATTTCTATATGTTACCAACAAAGTCCAGGAGAAGAGATACAAAGAGAAATTCCATTTAAAATAACTGTAGATAATATAAAATATTTGAGAGTCTATCTTTCAAAACGAAGTCAGGAACTAAATGAACACAATTACAAAACACTCTCTACATAAAGTCATATCTAAATAATTGGAAGACTATTCACTACTTATGGGTAGGCTGAAATAATATAATAAAAATTACAATTCTACCTAATTAATTTACTTATTCAGTGATATACCAATCAAACTACAAAGAAATTACATTTCAGAGCTAGAAAACAAAGTAACAAAATTCATTTGGAAGAACAAAAGGTCAAGAATTTCAAGGAAATTGATGAAAAAAATTACAAATGAAGGTGGTCTACCTGTGCCGGATCTAAAACTGTATTATAAAACAGTACTCAGCACAACCATTTGGTACTGGCTAAGAAATACAGTTGTTGAATAGCGGAATAGGTTAGATTCACAAGACACAAGAATCAATAGCTATAGGAATCTAATGTTTGACAAACCCAAAGAACTCAGCTTTTGGGATAAGAACTCAGTATTTGACAAAAATTGTTGGGGAAATTGGAAAACAGTATGGCAGAAATTAAGTATTGACCCAGACCTAATACTTTATACCAAGATAAGATCGAAATGGGTTCATGATTTAGAAAAAAAGAGTGATATTATAAGCAAATTGGAGGAACATAGGATAGTTTACCTCTCAGATTTGTGGAGAAGGAAGGAATTTGTGTCCAAAGAAGAAGTGGAACTCTTAACTGAACACCAGATATATAATTTTGATTATATTAAATTAAAAAGTTTTTGTACAAACAAACCTAATTCAGACAAGATTAGGAAGGAAGCAATGAATTGGGAAAACATCTTTACATTTAAGGGTTCTGATAAAGGCTTCATTTCTAATATATATATATATATATATATATATATATATATATATATATAGATTTATATATACTCTTATTTTGGAGACTTCATGCCACTCTCCAATCAATAAATGGTCAAAGGATATGAACAGACAATTTTCAGATGATGAAATTAAAACTATTTGTAGTCATATGAAAAGGTGCTCCAAATCACTATTGATCAGAGAAATGCAAATTAAGACAACTCTGAGGTACCACTACACACCTGTCAGATTGTTTAAGATGACAGGAAAAGATAATGATGAATGTTTGAGGGGATGTGGGAAAACTGGGACACTGATACATTGTTGGTGGAGCTGTGAACGAATCCAACAATTCTGGAGAGCAATTTGGAACTACGCTCAAAAAGTTATCAAACTGTCCATACCCTTTGACCCAGCAGTGTTTCTATTGGGCCTATATCCCAAAGAGATCTTAAAGAAAGGAAAGGGTCCCACATGTGCAAAAATGTTTGTGGCAGCCCTTTTTGTAGTGGCAAGAAACTGGAAACTGAATGGATGCCCATCAATTGGAGAGTGGCTGAATAAATTATGGTATATGAATCTTATGGAATATTATTGTTCTGTAAGAAATGATCATCAGAATGATTTAAAAGAGGCCCAGAAGGACTTACTTGAACTAATGCTAAGTGTAGAGAGTACAACCAAGAGAACACTGTACACAACAACAACAATATTTGTTATGATCTACTCTGATGAACTTGGCTCTTTTCAAAAAAGGTGATTCAGGCCAATTCCAGTGATCTAGTGATGGAGAGAGCCATCTGTACCCAAAGAAAGAACTGTGGAGACAGTGTGGATCACATCACAGTTTTTCATTATTGTTTGCTTGCTTTTTGTTTTTCATTTTTTTTTCTTTTTTGATCTGATTTTTCTTGTTCAGCATGATAACTGTGGAAATATGCAAAGAAGAATTGTACATGTTTAACATATTTTGTATTACTTGCTATAGGAGGGTGGAGGAAAGAAGGGTGAAAATGAAACGCAAAATTTTTCAAGGGTGAATACTGAAAACTATCTTTTCCTATATTTTGAAAATAAAAAGGTATTAAAAAACACGAGTCCCCCCCAAAATAAAAAGAAGTAACATCAATTATTCTGCAGTATAATCATTGAATTAATGGGTTTATAATATGCAAACATCTTCTTGTTCTTTATATAAAGATTTATATGTAAACCCTTGCTTAGTTGCTTCTCATGTGACTGATTCCTTGACTGACACTCAGGGACTTTTTTAACTCTTCCTTCCCACCAAGGACAAATCTTTGCCCTGAGGCCCCACTCTCCTTGATTGGTGAATATCTCAACATGATCATTATTTCAGGAAGGGTCCTAGTCACAACTGACTCTTACTTTCTTAGTTATCCTTCCCTCCATTCTTTTTCTAATCCTCTCTCTCTCTCTCTCTCTCTCTCTCTCTCTCTCTCTCTCTCTCTCCCTCCCAATCTTCCTTTTTTTTTTCTTTTCCCTGGTTTTCCCTTATTGGAGTGTAAGATGCTTGATGATGATTGGGACTTCCTTGTTTGCATTTATTATACATTCAGCACTTATCAGTGTTCCTGCTCCATGGAAAGTATCTTATAAATTCTTTATTTAGCCATTTTTTCTGTATTCCTTATGGGCCATGTATGCAAGACTTTTGGTTTCACATAACTAACAATCTTTGGGGAGTAGGTGCAACAGAATACTGCCTAAGTATTTAAGTATTTGACAACTGCCTAAGTAATTAAGACAATCTGGAAATTGGAAGGAAAAATAAGTAGTATGTAATTTTTTTTTAATTACAAATTTAAACACTGACAAAAAAAGAACATTTCCATATATTGAGAGAAAATGGATTATATATTAAAATATAAATCTCTACTAAATACAACTCATTTTAATAACTAATTAAATTTAGTATGAAAGCACATTACCCTGCCTATCTATATTCCTGTATGAACTTGTTCTGCTCTCTTCTATTTTTAAAAAATATTTTATTTACATATTTTTTCTTGTGATTCTCCATCATGATCTACTAGGGAATGGATAACAGTCTCTCTCTCACATAGTAATAATTCAATCATACTTACTATCCCAATATTTGTTATTTTTTTCTAGTAAATGTATTTATTTCTAATATACATTACTTTATGAATCATGTTGACAGAGAAAAATAGAGCAAAAGGGAAAAACCATGAGAGAAATAAAAAACAGAAAATAGAAGCGAACATACCATGTGTTGGTTTACATCCAGTCTCCTTAGTTCTTTTTTCCTGGATGTAAATGACATTTTCTGTCCAAAGTCTATTGGAATTGCTTTGGATCATTAAACCACTGAGAAGAACCAAGCCTTTTGTAGTTGATCATTGCACATTCTTGATGTTATTGTGTACAATGTATTCCTGGTTCTACTTGTTTCTAAAATCAGTTTGTTCATCATTTTTTATAGAATAATAATGTTCCATTACCCTCATATACAACAACTTGTTCAACCATTCCCCAACTGATGAGCATTTATTCATTTTCCACTTCTTTCCTACCACAAAACTGCTGCTGCTACAAATATTTTTGCAGATGTGGGTCCTTTCCCCTTCTTTATGATTTCCTTGGGATATAGACTCAGTAGTAATTCTGCTGGGTCAAAGGATATGCATAGTTTTATAGCCCTTTGAGCATAGTTCCAAATTGCGCCCCAAAATGGGTAGATCATTTCACAATTCTAGCAGCAATGCATGTGTCCCAGTTTTCCCACATCCCTCCAACATTTATCAATCTTTTCCTGTCATCTTAGGTAATTTGACAGGTGTAAGGTGACATCTCAGAGTTGTTTTAATTTACATTTCTCTAATCAATCATGATTTAAAACATTTTTCATTTAAAGATAGATGACTTTAATTTCTTCATCAGAAAATTGTATGTTCATATCTTTTGACTTTATCAATTGGGTAATGACATATATTCTTATAAATTTGACAGAGTTCTTTATATATTTTAAAAATGAGACCTTTATAGGAACCACTGGCTGTAAAGACTTTTTCACCAGCTTTATACTTTCCTTTTAATCTTGTTTCTGTTGAGTTTGTTTGTGCAAAACTTTTTAATTTAATGTAATCAAAGTTGTCTATTTTTCCTTTCATAATATTCTCTAGCTTTCCTTTCTCCAAAGAACTGATAGGTAAATTCATCCCTTATTCCTCCAATGTTAATGGTATCATCCTTTTATGCCCAAACCATGTACTCATTTTGACTTCATTTTGGTAGGGGGTGTGAGATGTAAGTCTATGCTGAGTTTCTGACATTATTTTCCAGGTTTCTCAGCAATTTTGGTCAAAAAGTGAGTTCTTATTTCAGAAAATATTGGTTGGGGTTTTATCAAATAGTAGATTATTACACATCTTGATAATCTTGTTATGTATATCTAATGTATTCCACTGATCCACCATTCTATTTCTTAGCCAGTACCAACTGATTTTGATGACTGCTGCTTTAAAATATAGTTTTAGGTTTACTAATACTAAACCATCATCCTTTCTATATTTTTTCATTAATTCCTTTGATATTCTTGACCTTTTGTTCTTCCAGATGAATTTTGTTATTTTTTCTAGTTCTATAAAATAATTTTTGGCAGTTTGATTGGTATGGCACTGAACAAGCAGATCAACTTAGGGAGAATTGTTGTTTTTATTATATTAGTTCATCCTAATATGAGCAATTGATATTTTTTCCAATAGTTTATATCTGACTTTATTTGTGTAAAAAGTGTTTTGTAATTGTGTTCATATAGTTCTTGGGTTTGTCTTGGCATGTAGACCCCCAAATATTTTATTTTGTCTCTAGTAATTTTAAAAGGAATTTCTCTATCCATTGTTGATGGGTTTTGTCAGTAATATATGGAAATGTTGATGATTTGTGAGGTTTATTTTATTTCTTACATTACTTACACTGTTAATTGTTTCCAGTAGGTTTTTGCATGATTTGCTAGAATTCTATAAGTGTATCATCATATCATCTGCAAAGAGTGATAGTTTTATTTCCTCATTGGTGATTCTAATTTCTTTAATTTATTTTTCTTTTCTTATTGCTAAAGCCAATATTTCTAGTGCAATGTTGAATAATAGTGGTGATAATGAGTACCCTTTTTGCACCCCTGATCTAATTAGGAATGAGTCCAGCTTCTGTCCATTACAAATAATGTTTGTGGTTGGTTTTAGATAGACATTGCTTATTATTTTAAGGAAAGCTCCTTTTATCCCCATGCTATTCAGTGTTTTTAGTAGGAAGGGCGGCTGTATTTTGTCAAAAGCTTTTTCTGCATCTACTGAGATTATCATATGATTTCTGATGGTTTTATTATTGATATGGTTGATTATGGTAATAGTTTTCCTGATATTGAACCAGCCCTGCATTCCTGGTATAAATCCAATTTGATCATAGTGTATTATTCTGTTGATAAATTGCTATAATTTCTTTGCTAATATTTTATTTAAAATTTTTTCATCAATATTCATTAGGAATAATTGTCTGTCACTTTCTTTCTCTGTTGGCTTTTCTTGATTTAGGTATCAGTACCATATTTGTGTCATAGAAAAAATTGGTTCTTTGCTTATTTTTCCAAATAGTTTACATTGTATTGGAATTAATTGTTCTTTAAATATTTGGTAGAATTCTTTTTTTTTTTTTTTTTTTTTTTTTGCTGAGGCAATTGGGGTTAAGTGACTTGCCCCATGTCACTTAGCTAAAACTTGTTAAGTGCCTGAGGCCAGATTTGAACTCAGGTCTTCCTGACTTCAGGGCTGATGTTCTATCCACTGTGCCACCTAGCTGCCCTGTAGTTGGTAGAATTCAATTGTGAATCCATCCGGCCCAGGAGATCTTTTCTTAAGCAGTTCATTTATGGCTTGTTCAATTTATTTTCCTAAAATGAAACTATTTCAGTAATTTATTTCCTCTTTTCTCAATCTGTTCAAGTTAAATATTTTGTAAATATTCATCCATTTTTGTTAGATTGTCATATTCACTGCTATGTAGTTGGTTTAAATAACTCTGAATTATAATTTTAATTTTTTTTCATTGGTCATAACTTCACTCTTTTGGTGCCTTGGATGTGTTTTTTTCTGTCTTTTTTCTAATCAAATTAACCAAAAATTTATTTATTTTGGTGGCTTTTTCATATAACCAATGCAATTTTATTATTAGTTCAATAGTTTTCTTAGTTTCAATTTTATTAATTTATTCTTTGAGGTTCAGAATTTCTGATTTGATATTTAATTGGGAGCTTTTAATTTGTTCTTTTTCTAAATTTTTTTAGCTGCATGCCCAATTCATTGATATCGTCTTTCTCTATTTTGTTCATCTAGCTACTTAGAAAAATAAAATTTCCCCTAAGAACTACTTTGGCTACATCCCATAAGTTTTGGTATTTGGTTTATTGTCATATTGTTGGATGAAAATAAGAATTGTTTCTGTGATTTGTCGTTTGACCCACTCAATTTTTAGAATTAGATTATTTAATTTCTAGTTGGTTTTTAATCTATCTTTCCCTGTCCTTTTATTACACATAATTTTTATTGTATTGTAGTCCAAAAAGGAATCATTTACTATTTTTCTGCCTTTCTGCATTTGGTTGTGATATTTTTACACCCTAAAACATGGTCAATTTTTGTGAACGTGCCATGAACTGGATATAAAAAGTGTATTCCTTTTTGTCCCTATTTAATTTTCTCCAGAGGCTTATCATACCTAGCTTTTCTAGGCTTCTATTAATCTATCTAGTTTCTTTCTTGTTTGATTTGTGGTTTGATTTGTTTGATTCCGAGAGGGCAAGGTTGAGGTCACCCACTAATAGACTTTTGCTGTCTATTTTTTCCTGTAACTGGCTAAAATCTTCTCTAGGAATTTGGCTTCTCTGCCACTTAATACATACAGATTTAGTATCATTACTACTTCATTGTTTTTGCTACCCTTTATCAAGATGTACTTTCCTTCCTTATCTCTTTTAATAAGATCTATTTTTACTTTTGCTTTATCTGAGATCATAATTGCTACCCTGCTTTTGTTTTTACTTTAGCTGAAGCATAATAAATTCTGTTTCAGCCTTTTACCTTTACTCTGTCTCTCTGTGTAAAATGTGTTTCTTGTAAATAAGATATTGTAGTATTGTTTTTTAATCCACTCTGCTCTTTGTTTCCATTTTATGGGAGACTTCATGCCATTCACATTCACAGTTATGATTACAAGCTCCATATTTTCCTCCATCCTATTTTCTCCTCTGTATACACTTTTATTCTTTCTTTTCACTCTTTCCTTAGTAATGTTTTTTTTTAATTTACACACACCATCCACTACCTTATCTTCTATCAATTCTTCCCCCCCTTTTCTTATCTTTTCTCCTCTACCCTCCCTTCTATCCTGCCCCTCCCTTTTCTTTTCCTCTTTCTCCTTCTATTACTTTATAGTTAGATAAATTTCTATACCCAACTGAATGATTAAATTATTCCCTCTTAAAACCAAAGCTGATGAGATAAAATTTCAGATAATCCTCATTTCCCTCCCTTCTTTCCCTCAATTTTAATAGGTCTTTTGCACCTCTTCATGTGAACTAATTGCCCCATTATAGCTCCCTTTTCCTCTTTTACAAGTACTGACCTTTTATCACTCCTTAATGTCTTTTTCTTTGATATCATCACATCAGAGACCATTCACAATCACACCCTCTGTCCATGTGATGCCCCCCTCTGCCTGCCCAAGTAACAGATACAGGTCACAAGAGTTACAGATATTATTTCTCATTTAAAGATGTAAACAGTTTAAACTTTAAATTTTATGTATATATATATATATATATATATATATGTGTGTGTACATATATATATATTTTCACATTTTTACCTTTCTATGCTTCTTTTGACTCTGGTATTTGTAGATTACATTTTCTGTTTAATTCTGTTTTTTTCCATAAAAATAATTAAAAGTCTCTTACTTCATTGAAACTATTGCCTCCCCTAAAAGGTCATGCTGAGTCTTACTGGGTAGTTAATTCTTTCTTGTAACTCTAGGTCCTTTGCCTTCTGGAATATGGTATTCAGGGCCTTCTTATCCTTTACTGTAGAAGCTGCCAAATCTTGGGCAATTAGGACTGTTGCTTCTTAATATATGAATTGTTTTTTGTCTGGCAGCTTGCAGTATTTTTCTCTTGTGATTGTAGTTCTGGATTTTCACAACAATTTTCCTTGGGATTTTCCTAGTGGGATCTCTTTTTCTGAAGGTAATCAATGGATTCTTTCAATGAGTATTTTGCCTTCTGTTTCTAGAATATTGGGGCAGTTTTCCTTAATGATTTCTAGAAGAAGGGGAAGGAAACTGGAACACAGGATTTTGCAAGGGCTAACATTGAAGAACTGTCCAGGCATTTGTTTTGAAAAATAAGAAGCTTTAATTAAAAAAAGAAAGAAATAGATCACTAGCCTGGGAAGAGGTATGATATAGGAATGGGAGACTTCAGTTGTATGCTGAAGCCTTCTCTTTAAGAAAAGCAGAACAGAAAATGATTTGTTGACATTTCTGACAAATAATTGTATCCTTCAAAAGTTAGAGGAACTAAAAGGAAAATTTAATACTAATTCTGATTCTTAATTACAAGGAAGAATTGGTTTAAAGGTAGAAATTATGAAAACAACACAGTAAAGTTACCACTTCTTTTTAGGGTTTTTCGAAGAATAAGAATATATAGGATTCTAGGAATTAAAAGTCAATGGAGCAAGTATATGTTGGAGAAATGAGAAATTCTCCATAATAAAAATGCTTAAGACATAGAAGGAAATAATTTAAATGAGAAGAAATAAAAGGAGGGAAATGGTAGATATTTGAAGAGATTACCATCAATGCATAAGGAACTCACTAGTTAGCCAACTTAGAATTTTAAAAAGAGGATAAAAGACAGATAAGATAGATAAAAGGACAGATAAAAAGGAAGAGCAAAGAATCTGAATATACAGCAAGAAGATGTGAAGGGTCTGAAAAATGTTGTTGACCTCACACTAAAATAGGTCAAAAAGTAGAGAAGGCTTTTCCTCTAGATCTCCATTTTCGTATAAATGTGTGTTTTTTTATATATATATATATATATGTATATATATATACATATATATATATAAACACGCACCATACACACATACATATATTCACATGCATATGTGTATGTGTGTGTGTGTGTGTGTGTGTGTGTGTGTGTGTGTGTGTATTCCAGGACACTATTGGAAAGCATTCAGGACTAGACAATATATCTTAAATAACTCCTAAAGTCTCTTGGGAACTATAGCATGGAAGAAATGCAAACAACTTCCTTGTCATAAGTTTGTTGCCCAAAATATGCATAAAAAGGAATATGAAAGATAGAGGTATAATGTATTAGGTGACTTCGGTTCTAGACACAGCATTGGCTTTAATGGAGTTGTAGAATGATGAATGGGCTTTACTTACTTTTACTTACTTTGCTTGCTTTACTTACTTTTTATAATCCTCTTTTTAAAAATTTTTATTAAAGCTTTTTATTCACAAAACATATGCATGGGTAACTTTTCAACACTGACTCTTGCAAAATCTTCTGTTCCAAATTTTCCCCTCCTTCCCCCCACCCCCTCCCCTAGATGGCATCTAGTCCAATACATGTTAAATATGTTAAAATATATGTTAAATCCAATATATGTATACACATTATAACCCTCTTATTTAATCAAAGACAGAATCAAACAATTCTGGAATTGGAAGTAAGCTCAATGATTGTATAATCCAATCTATATTCAATAAAAAATTCCCATTATAGGCTATCTTATAAGTCAATTTTTCTTTTTTGTAATGTGAAATGAATGAGTTCAATGATCTTTGAGAAGGATCATGATGCAGAATAAAGAGTTCTGGGTTTGGAGTCAAAAGACTTTGGTTCAAATTCTGACTTTGCCACTTGAATTGGGGGGGGTCCTTTTGGACCTCAATTTTCTCATGTGTTAAATGGGGGTATTAGATTAGATGATATCTTAATTTCCTTGCACCTATGAACATATGGTCCCATGATAGTTTCAATCTCAAATATTCATATATATATTATATAAATAGATATACACATATATAATATATGCCATCATACATATATATACATACATGTATATATATTATATATACCATCATCATACATTCACTATATTTGAAAACATATATAAATGTATCCACATATATATATAGTTATATATAATTATATAATATGATCATATGTATGGTTATATTATCATATTATATAATTATATATAACTATATGTATATGTGGATATATTTATATATATATATATATATATAACTATATATGTATGTCTATAAGTATGGAAGTCTTTCTGTAAATATAATTAGTGGTTTGATTCAATGGTGGGTAAGGCTCCTTCCCAGCTCTGATACCTTGTGGGAGACTGTTTGCCTTCTCGATTTGTGTACCTGGATCCCTTGAAGGAGATTCTGCTAAGTCTGAGCTTATTTGTATTCTGCTGGTATCATGATTAAGTCTTCCATAAATGTGTTATATTATTCTCTTGCCATAATTGGATATTTCTTTACACCCTCCCTAAACCTGCCCTGATGCTAGTATAGTTTGTTACTAAAATGAGATCTTAAATAGATTTGCTAATAGTCTCATTTCACATTGTGGTTCCTTTGCTTGAATGGGATTTGCTGGACTGTTAGTTTGTGCACCTGCAGGGTCTTATGTTGTATAAGGCTGGTTATAAATTACATCCTTTAACATTCTGCATGTTAAGTTACCTTTGAAAAAGAGAAAGAAAAAAGAGCTGAAAAAAATTCACTCCATGAGCTCCCAGAAGCTTAACTCAGAGAACCAATTACCTGGTACTTTCAAATATTTGTTTTGTTTACCACAAAAGCAACAATAATAACAACAACAAATCCTTTCAGAAACATTCTAAGGGAGGAAATTAGAATTGCACTTATTAAACACCAGCAAATGCATTGTCTCAGCAGGGAGTACTCTTCCTCCAGTTATACAAAATTGAGATTTGCTTTTTAAAATGCGTCAGAATCCATAGGACTTTAGAAGGCAATCTGACCTACTTTATTTTTGCACATTCCAATATTGATTCACCCTGATGGTGCCAACTTAGTCAGACTGCTAACAGTCAGTCAGTTAACAGGACACTTTCATGTCACATCTGATACACATATAGACAATATAAGCAGGCTTCATCTGCTCTCAGATGTCAGTCAGATGCATTATTGCAAAAGAGTTGTGGGTTTTTTTAAGGGTGGGGGTTGAGAGGAGGGGTGAAATGAGGGCAGACTTTCCCTGGCTTATAGTTCCATTTTTGCTCTATCAGATGGAAGTTATTCCAAGAGAAGAAGGAGAAAAAACTTGTAAAACTCAATAACAGAAATAATCTTAGTTGTAATATGGAAAAAAAGACATTTTTACAAGGACTCTAGTTGTATCTATCAACTATTCATTCACTGAAAAAACATTTTCTTTGAAAATTTGATTTTTCAATTACATGTAAAAATAAATTTTAATTTTTAAATTACAAGTTCCAAATTCTCTCTCTCTTGATTTGCCTTCTTCCCCCTCCTTGAGAAAGAAAGCAATTTGATATAGATTATACAGGTGCAGTGTTACAAAATATATTTGCATATTAGCCATGCTGGAAAAGAAAACAGATCAAAAATAAAACCCCAAAATAAAGAACGTCCAAAAAAGTGTGCTTTGATCTACATTTAGATTTCATCAGTTTTTTTCTCAAGAGGCAAATAGCATTTTTCATTATAAGTCCTTTGCAGTTATCTTGGATCATTCGATAATAATTAATAAATTGATTGTAACTAATTCATAATAGCTAATCATTGTACAGTATTGCTGCTACTGTGTATAGTATACTCATGGTTCTGCTCATTTCAAGCAAATTCCCCCAGATTTTTCTGAAACTATCTTGCTTACTATTTCATATATTATGATAGTATTCCCTCACAATTTTATACCACAATTTGTTCAGCTATTGCCCAACTGATGGGCATTCTCTAAATTTACAATTTTTTCACATTGCAGAAAGAGCTGCTAAAGGAGTTTTTGTACAAATAGATCAATTTTTAAAAATCTCTCTTTAAAAAAAAAGATCTCTTTGGGGTACAGGCACAGCAGTGGTATTGCTAGATCACAAAGAATGCAGTTTTATAGAGCTATGAGCACAGTTCCAAATTCCTCTCTGCAATGTTTAACACTTATCATCTAATATCATTAACAAACACTTATGAAGCAACTATTGTGAGAACAGAAATTTCCCCTCTGAGTCAGAAAGGCCTAAATTCAAATGTTTCCTGTGACACATACTCACTGTTTGACCTTGGGCAAATCACTTAAACTCTAACTTAAGACCATAAATTACAAAGAAGTTGCCAACCTGAAATGATAGAGGGATTCCCTAACTCTATGAGTAATATGTTCTATTAAGGAAAATGGGGGTATTAAACAGATAATGGCTCCTGCCTTCAAGGAACCTTTAATTTAGCAGTCAAGAGAAAATATATATCAGAAAATATGACACAAACCAGAATATGATAAGTGCACAAAAGCACCAAAATACTTTAAGACAAGGAACAAACCTTTTGGGGGAACATCAGAACAAGTGACACCTGAGGTAAATTTTAAATAATTTGTGGGCTTTCAAATAATTTTATTTGATTAGAACATGAAATGAAATACCTTAAGAAAACTATGGTAACATACTATGTCCAAATTTTGGACAGCCTTCATTCAATAAAAAACTACAGATTTTTAATCTTAACCAAAGATACCAAGGAGAGTAACTGAAATTTTTGGAGCAATGGAGTAACACAATGCAGTAGGTTATAGCATGGATAGAGGTAGGAGTAGGGTTGGGACAGCAGAATTGAGAAGACCAACTAGAAAGGCAGGGTAAAAGTTTCTTAGAGAATGGTCTGGGTAAATAGCAGAAGAGCTGGTAACAAGGGGAAGATGAAAGAGATTTTGGAAAGATGAAATGGAGAATGTGATTAGGAAATAAAAATAAGAAAATCCTTCCAGAAGGTGCTTTTGAGTGAAAGATTTTACCATGGATAAAGTCAGAGATAAATGCAAGCTAGTTGTGGTGGGGGGATGACAGAAATAAATGACACAGTGTTTTTCTTCAAAAGTACCAGAGCAAGAAATTTAGAATCATATGAAAATTATTTGTAAACATACTGTCCTACTGTTCAGTTCTTATAAGGTTGTAAAACAAGTACTGCTTTCTAATTTTCTTAGTGCAGGATGAAGTTTTCTTCTACTTTAAGCAAATTCTTTTAACTGAAACTCCAGATTTAAACAAAACATATCCAAAAACCAAACCAAACAAAGTAAACTCAAAGATAAATCAAACTAGGAGAAATTATTTACTCAAAAATTTGAATGAATTATTTGAAATATTCAGGTTGTATAGCACTTTAGAAATATTCACTTTACAAAACAAACAAAAAAAATTACAAAAAAAAAATTAGCAATGCATGTTGTCTTTGCAGAGACATTATTCTAGGGTAAGCATATTGACACTTCAATGATTTCATTATATCATTTTTGGCAGATAGGTGGTTTGTTGGATAGAGTGCTAAGCAGGGATTCAAGAAGACCAAAGTTCAAATTTTGCCTTAGACACTTACAACATGAATGATCTTAGGAAAATCACTTAAAGTGACTTTAAAGTATCTTACCTCAGTTTCTTCATCTTGGATTTGATGACCTCTAAGATTCCTTTCAGTTCTAAATCTATCATGTGATGGTTTATGATCCTATATAGGTATTCTCTTCATGAATGTAAATCTCAGTCTAGCCATGGCCTTCTCAATCCATTTAACTCTTGCTCATGTGTTCTATAAATCCTTCACAGAGCAGCCACCTACCATGCTAGAAACTTTATTCTAGTCTTTTAAATGTCATGTGTATAAAAGAAATATTTAGACAGTCCATTTGTCAAGCCTCCTTCTCCCTGTGTCCAGGCAATCTTTCCAGTTTATCTCCCCTGCTGATTTTACATTTTATGCAGCTTACAGAAACTCACCATGTACCTCCCCATTTATTGCTCCCAAATTTTATTCTTAAAAGAATGTGATATCCTATGGTTTACAGACATATAGCATCACTGTAAGACTATTAGGGCTGAAAATATGAATTATTATTCCAAGGAACAACTTGTGATTATTGAAAGTACTTCAAAATTTTGTCAAAATAATCCATCATTCTCTTCTTTTTCTATTTAAATTTGTCTCTACTTGCAATGTCTGTGTGAGATACATGCATTGTTGGATAAACACAATGGGATGTCCATCAAAATGCATTTCATTATCTAGAAACTGAGAATTCTTGTTCTACTTGCTATTTTCTATGTTGATTATAATTAAATCTCTTTTGAATAACTGTCAATCTCATTGAAGAAATTATGTAGTTTTCTGGCATTTAATACAATTAGCACAGCCCCTTCGACAAATAGGAACATCTGGAAAACGTTACCATCTGTAGGGTATCCCTTTTCCATTTATATTGATAGAAATGGGTACAATAATAAATAAATTTGAATTCAAGGCTTTCTGGCTTCAAGTTGAGTGCTCTAAAAGTTCCACCTTCGATCTTCTGGTAGATGATTGTTATTAGGAAACACATTATTGGGGGCTTATTAGTAAAGACCTCAGAATCCAAGATACTTTGGAACCTAAGGTAATCACTGTCCCAGTCTGGCAATCCAAACTTCAAACTGGTGAGTAATAAATGGGAGAGTGGTCGCTGGGCATTGGGGGGGCTGGGGAGAAAGAAGAGAAAGTGTTGTATTTATATATTTATCGATTAAAAAGAATGCAAAACGAAGCAAATTTACCAGGGTTTTTACAGTATCTATTGTTATCATCAATGTCAATTAAACTTCCAGATTTAGACTAACACCTTGATATCTAATATGGTATCTGAAAAAATGGAAATGGAACTAAATAAAATGATATCAGAAAGGGCAAGTTGACCTGATTAAATACATACAGAAAAAAAAATCAATTAGATACACTATAACTTTGAAGATACCAGGGTAATTTCTCTCATATCTCCCTCCCTCTCTCCTTTGCTCTCCCCTTCTCTCTATCCTGGCCTCCCTCCTCTCTCTCCCTCTCTTTCTGATATACATATACATATATATGCATACATATATATATATGTATATATATATTCTTTTGAGTGGAACTATCATTTCTTTGGTGTAGAGAACTCCCATGGTGTTATTTCCCTTCCTTGATGCAGATCAACAACTTGTCTGTAACTCATAGCTTTAGAGCTTCACCTAGAAATCAAAGACGTTAAATGACTTTCTTCTCACACAACATAGCTATTTTCTGTCAGAAGCAGTGCCATAATATAGATGCTGCCGACTACAAAGCTAGCCCCCATCCTTTATATCACACTTAAGTTTTACATAAATAAACAACTGAAAGAAATTAAAGTTGGAGATTTTGTTTCCTTTGGTGAAAAGTGAAATGTGCCTTGGAGCATGTCTTTCTGGTTTTGAGAGCAGAAAATGCTTTTCCTACATGATTTTCTGTCAATATTTTGCCAGGCTTCTTGGGTGAAATTTATATGGAAACCTTAAAGTTGTTAGTTGAAGACATATATGTAACAGAATAAAAAATATTTGGGAGTATTTCTTTGCTATTTTTTCATGCACTATTTACATGACACATTATTAGCAGGGGTCCTAAATGAATAGTAAGAACCTCTCTTTTGCAAAGACAGGTAAGTCTTCACAGGCAGAAAAGAACAGGACTAACCAGATTGTGGTCCTGTCTAATTTTTGCTGTCATTAAGTTAGTCACAAGCCTTTAAAATTAATGCATAGGGTTGAGACAAGGCTATATTCCAATTCCTTTTTTTAATTACAGGATGAACATTTTAAACACCTCATAGAGATTTAAAAAATAACAATAGGCAGACTGTTTATTTTTGGTCTGCCAATAGTCATTACATTATTTCTAGGAAAATCTTTTTATGGCAACCATTAAATTTGGTTATCTTGGCAAAGCAGAGATTGCTTTCATTATTCATTTGGATGCAGATGGTTAGGGTTGGTATCTTTTCACATTTCTTTCTTAGAGTTGTGTGGAGAGTGATGGGAGCTGAGCTGAGCAAATCAGGCAGTAGGGAATTCTTGATGAGAAATGGACCTATTTCATTATCCATTTGTGGCCTTTCCAAGTCTCATTTAATCCAGCAACCTTTTTATGCCTTTTGCCCAGAAGGAGAGGAAGAAGAGGTTGGCATGATGATGAAGACTTATTCTTCACTGAAATTATTTCAGAATATTTATAAAGATTAGTGGTTAGACAGAATCACACAGCTATAGTGCTATATTTACTAGGCAGAGTAGAATGGCATCTGATGGAATGACTTTTTGTCACTATGTAGAAACGTCAACATATTAAAGAAGATAAAATAGATCACAAATTTAGAGATTAAATAATTATCCTTTTGAAATATTTCAAGTTGAAATGGACCCTAAAATCATATGAAAAGATGCATTCATAGCTGCCTTTCTGCTGTTTATTCTGCAATGATGATTAGATATTAATAAGCCAGAAAGAAAACACTCAAGATATAGGGCATTTATGAATTTAAAGGATTCTTTTAATATGGTATGTCTAGGGCCAGTCTGCCATGACAATTCCTTGAGGTTAAAATCTACTGGTAACTGCCATCCTACAAAGGAAAAACATATGACATGATTGAAGTTTTAGAAAATGTAAATCTAGAAAATCACTCATGACTGAGGAATCTTTCTCTGCCATATGATTCATTTAGTGCATATACCATATAAACACACATTAAACTCATTCCGTTCAGAGGTTGTAAGCATTGGATTCAAAGATTGGATTCAAGAAATAATTATTAAGTACCTCCTATGTGCTAAATTCTAGGGTAAATATAAAAGGGAGTTAGCATACTGTTGACCTCTAGTTCCCACCTGTTAATCTAAATTAACTTGGATTTAGAAAAGACAGTTTCAATTATTGGAGACCAATATGATCAGCATTCTGATTCCTACATCCTGGATTAACCCCTGTTATATAGTATAGCTGTTAGGTACATAACACCACTGTAGTATATTTTTCTACAAGAGTATCTTGCTCTGGGAGTAAATAGAAAGTGTGTCTAGAAATCCTCATGGGAAAATAGATCAGTGAGTTACTGAAAATAGATGAAATTTGTAAGTGGACATATAAGTTTAAAAGTTCCTTATTTCCTTTGTCTTTATTTTTGAGGGACATTTATTATTATTATTATGTAATGGAAAGTAGTTAGAGATTACAAATTTTAATAGTTTCAAGTAATAGTTCAATGTCTGAAGTAGTGTGGATTAAAAATCTAACTAGTGTTGCCTTTTATATCTGTTCTGGTGGAATGTAGAATAGACTAAACCTTTGCTTTTTAGCAGCATTTTAGACAATGATGGAATAAAAAGATAGATTGTATGGGCCTACACCTAATTCTGGAGGGACAGGGAGAAAGGCACCTTGCATTTGACCTTTCTTTTAATTCCATTGGCTTATGAGAAAGAAACCATAAAACTAGGTAGTGGAAATTCTTCAAGAAAAGCAAAAGGAAGTTCTAAACAACACTATCCTCAGGTTTGCCCTAATGCAAAAGCTAAATCATCTGGATTAGGCTCAATTTAGGCCAGTTCAGTGATTCAAGTTCAGGAATAAAATGAAATGAGACCTTTGTATGCCACCTAACATTCAACAAAAGGAAGTTTATTTAATAATAACATGGAAAGAATATTCAATGATGATATTGATTTGATTGGATACATCTTCTTCACTTCTTCAGTTGTCATATGCCTTATTAGCAAAGTAGGCAAGCCTGAGGAATTTTAATGATGAATTTTATGGACCATTTATACCTTAGGCTAATGTGAAGCTATGTCATTTCTGGGTATTAGCTTTATGGACAAATTATTAAATCTCTAAAAGGATTCTATTTCCTTTTTTAAAAATTTTATTTTATTTGAAAAAACAGATTAAGAAATAAAAACAGCAAAGGAATATATATTATATATAAAGCAAAAGAAAAGAAAACATTGTCATGTGCCCATCAGAACATCAGGGAGGATTCAAAATATAAATGACAAGTTATCAGATCAAGAAATTGTGTGTGTGTATTTTATATATTATATATATGTGTGTGTGTGTGTGTGTGTGTGTGTATGTATGTAGAAAAATTTATTTTCATGAATGTCCATTTTTTTCTTTACTTCCTTGTAAATTGTTCTTTAGTTCTCTGCTGTGCCCCTTATTCACTTTATTCTTTTTTCCCTCTTTTACCCTCCCCCCAAAGCAAGCTACAGTTAAATATATATATATATATATAATATACATATATATATACACACATACATACACACACTCAAACCCCCACCCACATCTTTCCCATCCCTGCTGATTCTTGAATTAAATTCTGCTTCATAACTTGTCTTGTTATTATTTAACCTCTTCCCACCCAAATATCCCCCCCTTTACTTCTTCCCTCACCCTTTGTTTCCCCATGGGCCCATTCTTTCCTTTCCTCTCTTTATAGATTTTAGAGGGTCCTATACCCTTCATGGTATATAGGTAGTGTTGCCTATTGAACCCAAGTGAGTAGGTTTTCAGATCTATGAGCTCTTCTCCTCCCTCTAAGTCTATTATACTTCTGCACCTCATTTGTATAACATGATTATTATTTTTACCTAACTCTGACAATCTTTATTTTTGAACTACCCTATTGTTGATGTGAATCTTAAACATATAACATATATTTCCCATGTAAAAAAAAAACATAAACAATTTGTCCATGTTTAAACAGTTTGCCCATTTAAGTTCCTTAAAAGTGATCTTTGATATTGGTTCTTATATGTTAAATTTTCTGTTAAGTTTGGGTTTGGTTGATAGAAAGTCCTGAAAATCTGCAAGTTCATTGAAAGTTCATTTTTTTCTCATTCACAACCATAGATAATTTTGCTGGATATGACATTTTTGGCAGCAGTCCTATTCTTTTGATTGTTGGTAGATAAGATTCTAGGACCTGTGGTCTCTTATTGTAACTGCTGATAAGTCTTATACAATTCTAATTGCAGTTCCAGAGTATTTGATGTATTTTTTTTCTTGTTTCTTCCAAAATTTCTTTAATCTGGGGTTTCAAAATTTAGCAATAATATTAATGTGTCTCTTCCACAAAGGATCTCTTTTAGGTGATGATCAGTGAATTTTTTTTTTCTATTTCTATATTCCCCTCATGTCCTATCACTCCAGGACAATTTTCTTGGATTATTTGCTGCATTATTGTGTCAAGGTTCTTTTTTTTGGTCACAATTTTCTGGCAATCTTATCATTCTTATATTTTCTCTTCTTGATCTGTTCTCTAGATCTGTCACTTTTCTTATAATATGTTTAACATTCTGTTCTATTTTCTCATTTTTTATAATCCGTTTTGTCATTTCTTGGTCTCTCATAGTTTCAGGGGCTTCCCCTTGCCCAATTCTAATTTTCAAAGAATCATTTTCATCTTTGTGACTCTGTACCTCCCTTTTAAGTTGGTAATTTTTTTTCATAATCTTCTTGTTTTTTATTGGATTTTTTTTTTAGTTTTTCCTTAATGTGTCTCATTTGATTTTTAAATTATTTTTTGTGTTCTATAAATTATCTCTGGGCAGGGAGCCATTTCATGTTACTTTTTGGGGTAGAAGCTTTTTTTAACTAAAGGGTCCTCCTCTGAAGATGAACCCTGTTCTTCCCTGTTCTCATAATATGTTTCAATGATGGCATTCTTTCCTCTTTGTTGGGTCATTTTTTAATAAGAGGTATTAGTGTAAGCACTTCTAAGAGTGGGATGGGAGGATCATACCTCAATATTCCCTTCAGCTGTCCACAATGACCAGGAACCCCAAGCCAAGAGCTTCACCCTAATGCAAATGCACATAGCCAACTGCACCCTTTCCCTGCTGCTTCTGCATTCCCTGGCTGGTTCATTCTCATCCAGGGCTGCAGGTCGTCTGGTCATTCCCCAGCTGAGACTTGACAAATAGTCCAGGAGGTGAAAGTTTCTGTGGTTCTTGCTGAGACTCCCAGCTAACCTGAGGGGTTCCCACTTGACCGTTTCTGCAGAGCTAGCCAGGAGGTATTTGCATTTCTTACAAGTTAATCCCTAGTCCCTGGTCTTTCTTCAGATCTTCTTGGGATGTATCAGGATGTCTTCTTGATTTTTCATTGGTCTGTGTTCTTCTTGAGGTGTGTGTGTTTTATTTGTGGGAGAAATCTGGAGAGCTTGAAGTTTACTAACTTACTCCTCCATCTTCCCAGAATCCTCCTTCTATTTCCTTTTTAAGGGAAAAAATAGTCTAGTTATCAGGGCAAGAACTTTAGTACATATTGTTGCTATCATATTTACCCCACTTGGTGCAAGTTCCTACAGTCTTTTAAAGGTTCTTTCATCACACAGTTATTCTAGGACCATGACTGGAGAGTGCTGACCTCAAGAATTTGAAAGCTTGGAACAATTGGCACTGGAGGAGGATCTTAGTACTGATAAAAGACTGGAAAAAAATAATATTCAATGCAACAGCCCCTGAACAATTAAACAAATACAGGAAATGAAGATCAGAATTTTTTTTCCAGAAACACAGAGAACCAAATGTTAATGATTTGGTCTATGTGCTGTCACTGCCTCCTCTGCTGGTGTCTGGGTACTTGTGAGATCTGTCTGCTCTTGCTGGCCCTTCTGCTAGGACTTGAATGATACTGTTTGCTTTACTGCAGTCTAACCTTTTCTTTAGCTCTTCTATGTGAGGTCTGATCCACCCAATACTGTTCTTTGCCCTCATTACACATGTCAAAGTGCCACTTCCCTTGGCTAGTCCACTATAACAACAAAGTCAGGAATGAACACTTAGAATAGCTTGACCGATTGAAGTGTTATGGTCTCATCTTGGGATCATCTTGCTATTATTAACCATTCTTTTGGAAGCAGAAACTCCTCCTGTTTTCAGTCTTCTCTGATGGAGAGACACAGAAATTCCTAATTGTTTAAACTCACAAAACTTCAAGTTGGCTGACACTAAAGCTAGGAATATGTTTTTGAGGATTATTGTTTGCTCATCTAAGCCCAGGGAAAGAAACTAGAACAAATAGTGTAGCCTCAGGTGCAACAAGACTATTACATATGTTTCAACTACAAAAACTTTTAAAACTGGGGCAGCTAGGTGGCGCAGTGGGTAGAGCACCAGCCCTGAAGTCAGGAGGACCTGAGTTCAAATCTGGTCTCAGACACTTCCTAGCTGTGTGACCCTGGGCAAGTCACTTAACCCCAATTGCCTCAACAAAAAGCAAAAAATAACAAACAAAAAAAAAAAAACTTTTAAAACTGAAAGCATATTCTCTTCCATCACTTAGTTTCTGAAGAGTGTAGATTCATATGTAATGTTGTCACTATCAAAAATTCTCCCATCAAGTTCACTCTTCAGTTTTGCATAATTGATGGATGAGTCTCTCCCTATATTGCATGATATATTGATGTAAACTGTCCTGGATTGTGTGTCCTTGGTTGTGGAGGGAAGGGCTGGAGAGATCCCAAATCTCAAAAACCCTCCCCTCTAGGTAGGAGGGGCCCCACTCACCTATTCATAGGCAAACTTGCTATTCAATCAGAAATCTTGGCCTAGGGCATAATCACTGCCCTTTACAGATACTAGCTCTAAATCTCACAACCTGAAGCCTTAAAAGGCAAAATAAAAGGAAGACTCTGAACCCCAAGTCTTCCCTGATTTCCCACCAGGAGAAAGGCCTGCTGACCTCCTGCTCAGTCTAAACCTATCTTTACTAATAACCCACCTTTACTTCTTTCCTTTAGGAACTGTCCTGCTAAGAAAGCTGCTTCTCTGAGGCTATAATAAGCCCATTTTGCCATAAACCTCACACCTCATTTCTTGGGGTTCATGGATTCCTCCAAGAAGCCTCTGTGACTGACTAAAAGGGGGTCCCCTCTCCCCTTTTCTCGCACCTCATCAGCATCATCTCCCCATCAATATTATCTCAATTTCTGATTCACTTCATTTATGGGCTGAGTCAAGCAAGTTACTTTTTGATATTGGCTTTTCTTTAGGCTTGGCTTCCATGGCTACTAGCAAACTAAGTATAGACTGTCAAGAGGACAGCTCCTGAACCTCTAGCAATTCTTGTTACTGCAATACACATTGTGTATTTCTAATATTCATTCTTCTAATAGGATATAATTCTATTCTCCTAATAGAAAGAATAAAATCAATAGGAACAGAAGAAACTAAATTCCATGTATTCATAGCCACATGGCTCTCTGGGAGGGGAAAGAAAGTTGGTATATGAATGGTATTGATTTTGTTACCACCTTTCTTTCCCATCTGAAGACCCATAGCATTCCTTCTTTTCATTTAAAGGCTACCAGGCTGGGTTTAGTTAGTCCAAACCTTTTTGTAAACACCCTTGATTCTATAGCAACAGTGAATTAAAATGATTTTCATCAGCATACAGTAAGTGGACAGCCAATAGTAAATAGAAAAGATATGTGCATGGTTTGAAACAGGGAAGAAAAGGGCTACCTACTCCTCAAAACATACTTCTCTAAATTGGCTCTCTAACCTCTGTGAGAGATTGGTACCAAGGAGAATGTGTTCTAAGGATTTGACTTTCATTAGCTAGTCTGTCTGTTAAACTTCTTTTTCAACCATTCTGCCTCCTCTCTTAAAAACTGCAGTTCTCAGAAAATCACCTGAGGTTAATTTTTTAACACATTATCCATATCCTCAATCTAGTACAGTTCTCTGGGGTCTTGGGGAAGCATAAAATATTGTCCTTTCATTTCTTTCTCTCTTTCATAACAAGAAATAGTCTTAAAACAGTCAATCTGGTATAGATTGTATGTGTAGTCCCTTATATACAGGAAATTACAACTGCTCCCAAATACACAGTTATGCAAGAGTAATAAAGAAGATTTTTTACAAAGTTTATAGAGGTTACTGCTAAATTAGTACTTAAGAGGGGCTTGTTAGTGTTGGAAATTATTTTCTCCAATAAAAAAGACTAAAGAAAATGAAAAGACTAAGAAAATAATATTTCCCATCTTTGAAGGAAATTTGGTCCATGATCCATGAGTAGCTTTTCTCTTCAGGGATTTAGCTTCTGGGTTGAACTCACAGTCACTATTTGTCCTCAAGTAAGAAGCCAATTTGATTTGCCTTGGTAACTGGGTGTCAACACGCACTCAATTATAACAAACTAACACTAAGTCTAGGGGGCACTGGGATGCTCATCTTCTTTTTCTTCTAAGTAATCTCTTGTTTGTCTTTACTGTAACTCTACACTCACAATTTTTGTTTTATGTCAGAGAAATCCCTCTGACTCCCTGTAACAATGTAGGACACCCATATTTTTCCAATGATCCCTAATACACATGGAACCCATCTGGAAGACCAACAAAAATACAGATGTCTTTTTCTATATATGGCACATCAAAATTCTTTGAGTCTCTGAAACAACATAGGAATCTAAAAATTTCTCCATGGATCCACCCCACTGCAAGAACAATTTAAATTGAATCACAAACTCATTTAATGATAGGACTTGAAGGCTCCATTGAAAAGGAAAACAAATCAGCCAAGTATGAACATATGTGCAATTCCCCTAAATATGGTTTGAGTTGATTAATTGGAGATTTTTTGGCCAGCAGACAGGAGAGATAGGAAGCACCATGTACCAGCTGGGTCAGGCTACACCAGCACTACCACCTTGACCACCAGCTCCCATTTAACCTGGGAATTAACTTTGGGAATAGCCATATTCCTCAAGCTAGCAGTTCTACTTTGAGTGTAACCCTCACCAACATCATTGAGGGAAGGAATCATTGTGGGGAAGGGGACCAATCTTCCTTATTATTACTTATAACAATTTTTGGCTTCTCACAACAGACAGATGTATACAGGAGCCTCACCCCCAAGACCACCTGTCTTTCTAGCCCAGACTTCATAGATATTATCATATCGTGATTACCATTCCCCCCCAGATCCTGACTAAAAGACATAGTACTCTAGAACCAAAAGCCTTGGGAATAATCTTGTTTGCTATCCCATTGATATATCAGACATCATCTATTGAAATAATTCCTCTGGAGACATAATCTGGCAAATGTTCCTTCAGGTGTCAGACACAGGTACAAAAAAACTAAAAAGAAAGTTCTAGGCACCAAAGGCTTTTCCATCATCACATGGTTTAATGTCAGAATCTGATATTATTTTCTTTAATCAATAGAAACAGCATTAAAAACTATTGCTTTGATGCATCTACCTGAGGACCATGAGAATTTTCCATCTGACTTGTAGCTGAAATGTTCCATACGCTGTTATCCCCATTAGAATGTGAGATTTTTGAGGGTAGCAACTTACTTTTATATTTTTATTCCCAGCATTACTATGGTTAACATGTACATACACACACACACATACACACACATACGCACACACACACATATATATACATACATATAAAATCATATCTGTGTTTTCTCCTCTATTAAAATGTAGTATATATTTTTTTTTATCAGGGACTCTTCAGGAAGCCTTTTCTTGATACTTACAACCCTTAGTGTCTTCCTATATAATGCATACATAGTACTATATAACATGTAATACAGGATGTGTGAATGTAATATTTAAGATATGTGCAATATTTATATAAGTAGCTTTAAAGAGGAAGGCACTAGCAGTTTTAAAGTATGTGTGTTTCTCTGTGTGTATACCCATACATAAATACACACAGACACACATTTATATGTATATATATATGCATATATATATATATTATTGAATACAAAAATGTTTTCCCCCCTATTGAAATGTAAGATTCTTGAAATCAAAAATTCTTTTCTTTGTTTCTTTGTATCCTCAAAAATTAGTATACTATGTGACACATTTTAAGGGCTTAATGCATGCTTATTGGTTGGTTGATTTAATAGAAGCTGGAGATTCTTACCCACAACAGAGAGAACTACACATGAATTTACATGAGATAAGTTATTATTCCTTTTTCTGAGGGTGCAAAAATGATCCATTTTTCCTGATTCTCTAAATTGTTAAAATTGTTCTTCTTTTCAATTTATCATGTAAACTTCTGTTTACATGACTGTATTCTCTAGGATATAACCTAGGAATGGAATGTAAAAAGAAACATATATCCTGCTTAAGTGATCAGGAAAAGTGACATGGGAGCTGATTTTTGAAAGAAGCTAAGATGATTTATTTATTTATTTATTTATTTTTTTGCTTTTTGCTGAGGCAATTGGGGTTAAGTGACTTGCCTAGAGTAAGACGGCTATGAAGTATCTGAGACCAAATTTGAACTCAGGTCCTCCTGATTTCAGGGCTGGTGCTCTATCCACTGCACCACCTAGCTGCCCCACAAGCTAAGATTTCTAAGAGAAAATGTAAGGAAGAAGATGGCATTATGGATATGAGGTTAGCCTGAGTAAAGGTATGGAGGCAGGAGATGGAATGATAATTTCAAACATCATTGAGATACTTATGATCTAACTTTAAAGATATTTTTATACCCGCAGGATCATGAGATTATAGATTTAAATCTATAAGGAACTTTATAAATTATTAACTCCAAGAGGATAATATTTGTCAACTATACTAATAGAGTTCCTGCCACAGAAAGTGCTTAGTAAACTTTCTTCATTCACTTTTCTTTCCTCTCTCTGCCTCCCTTTTTCCTTCCCCTCCCTCCCTCCCTTCCTCCCTCCTTCCTTCCTTCCTGCCTTCCCGACTTCCTTCTTTTTCTTTCCTTTCATCCTTCCTCATTTCCTCTATCCTTCCTTCCTATTTTATTTTACAAATAAGGAAAGCTTTTTAACTTGCTCAATATCACATAGTTTAACAAATAGCACAACTGTTATTTGAGTTCAGGTCTACTAACTCTAATCCATCACTCTATTCACTATACTGCCTACTGCCATTATTAGTAATACAATTGATTCCTCCAGATATGCCTCCCTGTTTCCATATGCTTGGCACAATAGAGAGAAAACATCCAGATGGCTGACTGAGCTTTTCACTTTCCATGATTCTCTGGCACTCTGCAGACATGGCAGAGAGAGTTGCTTTACAGAAAAGTGGAGTCAGAGCTAAAACAATCCTGACTGCTGGCATAATAAGGTAATATTTTGCTACTAGGAATGGAATGAAGTGAAGTCCTATGAGAACTGTTTATTCAGCTACTGGGGAAAAAGAATGCAAAATGAATTGCTGAGAGGGCTCCAAACGTATTTGCAAGTCTCAGAAAATCCATAGCCCTCTTCTGAGAGAAGATGAAAAAAGATGAATTCTGGGTTACTCTGGATGCTGGAATAAATGAGCACATGGCAACAAGCAGAGTGACGGGTTTCTTTTGAATCCAGAGTAATGCCTCTGGATTCATCCGTGGGAATGTAAGATCTCCTCAAAATAAATTTGAATTTAGTATAAATAGAGAATAATATGCAAAATGGAGAGGTTTCTAATCTGTATCTCTTTTGTCAAATGAGACACCAGGAAAGAACTATCTTGATGTTATAGAGATTGGCTTTGTAGGGCAATACAGAACAATGAGAGGGAGAGAAATGAACAACTTCATCACTGTGTCTTTCTGAATGGTTTTGAGGTCATCTGCTATTGCACCCTCATGCTTTATGAAGAGCACAAGAGTGAAGTCACAAATAGAAATCCATTTCTCAACTGTATCATTGGAATAAAAATGTGAAATTTGATGTGCTTTTGATAGGCAAAAGTAGATTTGTTATTGTCATTGTTAGGGGATAAAAATGATGACTTCATTTTCATTTTCATTAAGAAATATTCACTGGAGAGGCAATGTGATGTACTGGATAAGGTAATAAGTTCCTCGGTTTCTTCATCTGGAAAATGAAGAGGGCTTCTCTTTCAGCTTTAAATGTATAATCCTATAATGAACTCCACCACACCTATCTTTCACCCCTCCAAACGTAACAATAGATTCAACATTAGTCCTAGTAATTTCTGAGGGCCTATATTCAATCATGAACAACTAAAATAGTCTTTCTCCTCACACATCATTGACTAAATTATCTCTGATGCACCAGTTGTCTAGTCTCTAGTATAAGTAATTTTTTAAGAAATGGCACATATTTAGCTAAATTTTTAGAGAACATGTTTGCTTCCCTAAAGGGGAAAGACAAACTTTGCATTTTGAAAGAGACATAATCTGCCACAGACGTATTTTTTTTTCTCTGAGCACAAATATAGTTCAACTATTTTGAATAACTTTTTCCTTCAACCACTTATACAACTTTAGAAATAGTGAATTCTGGGTTACTCATTAGTCATGATGTGTCACAATATATAGTGTAATTTTTTCAATGGTGAAAGCAGTGATGAAAATAATAATGATAATAATGGTGATGATGATGATTGATAAAATATTTATATAGCACTTTAAGTTTTGCAAAGTGCTTTATATACTTCACAATACCCATGTGAAATTGGTGTTATTATTCTCCTTATCTTCCATATCAGGAAACTGAGTCCCACAGACAGCATCTGGGTCACACAGTTAATAAATATGTGAAGTTAAATCCGAACTCAAGTTTTCCTGATTCCAGGTCCAGCATTCTTTTCATTGTATAATCCAGCTATCTTAGCATTAGTCCTGCTATGTCATTTATCTATGCAAATCTTCTTGAGAAGAGAGGGTAATGTGCTGTAGGTTCATATTTCTGAATGGTCACTTCTTATTTCTCTAAACCATTTCCTCACCTACTGGTCCTTCATTTTTCTTCCACTAGGCTTCTCTATTGTTACTATTGCTGCTATTATGCTTTTATTATTCTGATTGATGATACCACACTACAGTTGTGAGTAAGTTACCTAGAAAAAAGGAAGTAATCAGATTATTTATTTATTATATGACAAACCTTATAATGTTTTTATTGTTCAGTTGAATACAACTCTTCACAACTGTATGTGTGGATTTCTTGGCAAAGATACTGGCATAGTTTACCATTTCCTTCTCCAGTTGTTTAAGACAAACAGAGTTAAGGGACTTATTCAGAATATCACAGCTAGTGAGTGTCTGAACCCAGATTTGAAGCAATATATCCTCTCACTTCAATCACTTCTATTCCATAGTTAGACATTGAACTCACATGATTTCAAAATGTTTTCTTTAATTATTTGTCACGAAATGATACTTTTATCACACTGGATACTAAATACTGAGCAGATGGATGGCACAATGGATGGAGTGCCTGACCTAGAGTTAGGAAGACTCATCTTCCTGAATTCAAATCTGGTCTC
The DNA here is from genome assembly GCA_023553655.1 of Myrmecobius fasciatus. Classification (NCBI taxonomy): domain Eukaryota; kingdom Metazoa; phylum Chordata; class Mammalia; order Dasyuromorphia; family Myrmecobiidae; genus Myrmecobius; species Myrmecobius fasciatus. The sequence goes on from JAJPUD010010499.1 coordinate 54,605, forward strand.
AGACACTCATTGTGTGATTGGGCAAGTCACTTAACTCTGTTTACCTCAGTTTCTTTATCTATAAAATGAGCTGGAGAAGGAAAAGGCAAACAACTCATATTTTTGTTAAGAAAATTCCAAATAGGGGCAGCTAGGTGGCGCAGTGGATAGAGCACCAGCCCTGAAGTCAGGAGGACCTGAGTTCAATTCTGGTCTCAGACACGTAACAGCTGTGTGACTCTGGGCAAGTCACTTAACCCCAATTGCCTTAGCAAAAAAAAAAAAAAAAAAAAAAAAAAAAAAAAAAAAAAAAAAAAAAAATAAAAAAAAAAAAAAAAAAAAAAAAAAAAAAAAAAAAAAAAAAAAAAAATTCCAAATAGGATTGTGAAATGTTGGATATGACTAAAATAACTGAACAGCAAAAACAACAAAATAAACTAACATTTACTAGGTGGTATAGAATGGC